>APFE030848377.1:0-12956 GCA_000404065.3 Pinus taeda | reverse complement strand
GAGTTCCATAAGAGCTCCACTCACAACACAAGTGAGTGCTCGACCATGCAGCCATTAGTGTTCAAGATGAAGGCTTTTGAATTATATGCATGTTCTGAATCTGAGACAAAACTCGACAAAGGGGATGTCAAAGGAAAGTAGAATATTGACACAGAGCCCAATGCCACTGTGGCTACCACCAAGATCTAGAAGAATGAGCCTGAATATCTAGAGGAGGGGGAATGCCTCTTCCACTCACAGATGTGGGTGAAGGGTTCTCTGCTGCAGTTCATTATCGACAGTGAGAGCCAAAAGAACCACGTTTCAGCAGAGGTAGTGAAGTGGATGGGCCTACCAACAAAAGCACATCCTCTGTCATACACCATCGAGTGGCTTCATGAAGGGTGAAATCTCTGCATCAGTCAGCAGTGATGTCTTCCTTAAAACATCAAGCCCTTCATGGATGAGGTATTGTGTGATGTTTCTCCCCTTGAACTTTGTGATATGTTATTAGCACAACCATACTTGTGGAAGGGACATGTTGTATATGAGTCTAGACCTATGTTTATGGTTATTAATTTGGGAATACATTGTATACAGAAAAAGGATGGGACCTGGAGACTCTATATTGACTATTGGGCACTGAACAAGATCACTTTCCGGAATAGGTACCCAATCCCACAGATTGACGACCTTCTGGACCAGCTCAAGGGGGAAAAACATTTCAGAAAGATTGACTTGAAGTTTGGTTATCACTAGGTTCATATTGAACCCTTCGATGTATGGAAGACTACCTTAAAATCCGAGGAGGGCCTTTTTGAATGGTTGGTCATGCCTTTCAGGTCAACAAATTCCCCCTCAACCTTCATGAAATTGATGGACGACATCTTGTGGCCCTTCACCAATGCATTAGTGGGGGTGTATTTAGATGACATATTGATCTTTAGCCAGATTTGGGAAGAGCACATCCATCATATTCGACAAGCCCTTCAAATCCTACGACAACACACGACGTGTGCCAATTTGGATAAATCTACTTTTGACATGACCCAGGTCCAATATATGGGGTACATTATTGATGGGTAGGGTGTGCATGTGGACCCAAAAAAGATACAAGTCATTCGAGATTGGCTAGCTCCAACCACTCTAACAGAGCTTTGCATCTTTCAGGGTATTTCCAATTCTACCGCAAGTCCATGTTGGGGTTCTCTCATATCACTTGGCCCTTAAGTCAAATCACCAAGGGCGGAGTGAAAGAAAAGTTTTTTTGGTCTGAAACACAACAGAAGGTGTTTTCTGAGTTGAAGAATCGCCTATGCTTTGCACTAGTGCTCACATTATTGAACCTATAACAACCATTTGAGAATGAGATAGATGACTCTGATTATGATATTGGTGCAGTTCTTACTTTGCAGGGTCATTGAGTGGCTTACCACAGTGAGAGAATTTCAGACACAATCCGAAAGTATCCCACTTACGAAAAGGAAATGTATTCCATTGTGCAGGATTGTCATCATTGGAAGTATTACATTCTAGGGAAGGACATAATCATCCGCACAGACCACCAACCCCTGTAGTTCATACAAACACAAGGAAAGTTGCAGAATGATTGCCATCAGAAATGGTCCACATACATGCAATAATTCCATTTGAACATTAATTACAAGAAGGACAACACCAATAATGTTTGAGATTGCCTCAGCCGACCACCATTCATGGCACTGATAACTCTTCTAAACTCCTGTGGGCACGAGACTTCGGGGTGGTTGCATATTTACAAGAGCGATCCACAATTCGGCAGCACATACCAAACACTCCTGGAAGGTAAGAAGTTCCAAATTTTCACCACCAGGATGCACTCTTATGAAACTTTGGACAAATATGTGTTCCTTCCAGTGAGCGTGCCAAGATGATTTGGGAGGCACACTACAGTCGAGTTGTTCGACATTTCAGGATAGAGAAAATAGTGTCAATACTACAAAAGTATTTTTATTGGCTGAACCTTCCTCAGGATGTTGGGAGGTACATTAAATCCTGCACTGCCTGCGCCATTGCCAAATCTTGCAAGAGGAGTATCACAACCGAGGCCACTGCTAAACTCTTCTTTGAGCAAGTGTGGGTACACTTCGGGATCCCACAATCCATTGTCTTAGATCGTGACAAAAATTCCTGAGTGCATTTTGGTTAAGCCTTTGGTTGATGTTGGATAGAAAAATTACTAAGTCCATGACTTTCCATCCCCAAATTGATGTCCAAACAGAGGTCATCAATAGGATGATCATACACATTCTGGGCATTTACAACTTGAAGAATCCACACACATGGGATGAAAGCCTCACGTATGTCCAACACATCCACAACATAGCTCTCCATAGCTCAATGGGCCACAACCCCTTTCAGGTAGAGTTGGGATTTCAGCCTCTATGTCCCATCGACGTGGCCTTACCATTTGCATCTACTCAGGTAGATTCAGTTCATGTCCAGTCCGAAGGTGACAGGGCTAACAACTTCAGTGAGCGCATTCAACTCATCCACCAAAAGGTTCATGATATATTGTATAGATCCAATGCTAAGGTACCAGTAGCACCATGATCAGCATCAGGTTTCGCACAAGTTCCATGTGGGCAACAAATTTTGGTTGCATTTGCAGAAGGAGGGCCTCGCTGGACCCCACAACAAGCTTTTCCTACTTCGATATGGGTCATACAACATCACCAAGGCTATGGGCGACAATTCATTCGAGCTCAAAATTCCACCGTTCCTTCGTCTGCACCTAGTGTTCAACGTAGACCACCTTTGGTCATACTTTTCACCATTGCTAAACACATCAAACATTGCATAATAACTCACACCAACATAGTTGAACCCAGGGTGCATGGAACAAGCCACAAATGATCAAATCATGGATGCACAGATCAGTAACACTTTCTAGCAAAGGATTTAGCTATATCAAGTTGTCAAAGTAGGCCAACTCCTTCACCAGGGCAAGTGATTCACCACAAACTAGGTTTAATAGAAATTTCCTCACCTCATCGAGGCTCTGCATGCAATGGGGACCATTTCTTCCTAGGGGGGAGTAATGATCCAAGTGGATATTGGTGGCCAGTTGCCTATTCCACCTAGATCTCCAGTTTTTTTTCATCTGTTTCTTTATTTATTTCACCATTTACTATTTTTAGCAGCTTTTCGGGTCCTGAACTTCCAGAGTAGTTTTGACCCCCTATAAAACATTCTTTTGAGGTCTGTTGTAGGTCCATAATCATCTAAAATCTTGTAGTAATCAGAGATACCTTTCCAACAAGGTACCTTATGCACCAAATGGAGATAATATTACCATGTTACAACCTTGGGAAATTGGCTACCCAACTAACCCTAACGGGGCCCACAAACTATTGGTGTTACATCTTGTGGGGATAGGGTTTTGGTTGTTTAGGGTTTTCTCTGGTTGTTCAATAATAAATAGGCTCTTGAGCCTCATTATAACACAGTTCAGAGGCATATATCCACCACATCTCTTCTCACAGATAAGCTACCATCGCCCGAGCTAGTTTATTTCCATTATGTTTGTAAGCATACTTCAATAGTTTTCTATTAATAAAATGAAATATTGTTTCTATTGCATCTCTGTATTTATGGTTATATCTGTAATTTGTTGCAATTCTATTTAAGTTCAAATCAAATGGAGGGAGATATCAATATAGATGGAGGCAAGAGAGAAAATGAATAATTGCACTAGATGCATTGATTTCAGTTTACAGATGTTGATTTCTAATCCTATTTGATTTCTTGCATTAGATGCATTGATTTATGTGTAGATTTTGATTTCTAATTCTATTTCATTTCTTTCATTAAAGATGTTAATTTCTAATCGTGTTTGATTGAGCTTGCATTAGATGTATTCATTTCATTGTAGATGTTGATTTGTAATCCTATTTAATTGCTTGTAGCATTAGATGCATTGATTTCAATGTAGATGTTGATTTTTTATCCTATTTGATTGTTTGCATTAGATACATTGATTTCATTGTAGGTGTTTATTTTTCATCCTATTTGATTGCATGCATTAGATGCATTAATTTCGGTGAAGATGTTGATTTCTGATTTGATGTAACTAGATGTATGGTGTACATTAATTTCAAGGTAATTAGTTTAACATTGTACATTGATTTCAATGTAATCACAAAAAGATTATTGATGGAATTACTAAGATTTTGTAGATAACCTCAAATGAAAGAAAATCAAGTAAAACTTATATTTGTAACTTTTACATCTCCACATCTTTTAAAATTGAATAAAATTATTTCAATCATATTTGAGTTTTTTAAAATTGAAGAAAACGTATTTCAATTATAAGGAATTGATTGAAATACTTGGATAACTAAGTAAATTTATAAAAGTTGATCACATTATATAAAATTATAGAAATATTGGCATATATTGTTTTTTGACCTATATATTAAATTTCAATATGCTTGACTTATATTATGTTATGACTAAGATCTTGTAGATAATCTCAAAAGAAATAATACTAAATAAAACCTATTTTTTGTTTACACGAGCATCTTTTAAAATTGAATAAAACTTATTGCAATCATATTTGTGTATTTTAATTGAACCTTGAGATAAAAAAATTGATTGAAATACTTAAAACAATTGTCCATGCAATGGTATATGCACGGGGGTGTCACTCAATGAACCTCCAACATATCACATGTGTTCGTGTGATATTAAACAATACCCTTAATTTGACTACATATTGGAAAATACCTCTAAAAATCACATTATTTAACTCCCTACCAATACGAACCCAATACACCTTCCCAATTTAAAATACCCCAAATTTCACTAGGTATTGTAGGTATCCATTTTTTAATAAACATTTTTTTATACCCCTTTATATTTTTTCATTAACTTTGAGATCCATTTTTTATACCTTTGCCCCCAATAATAAAAACCTTTACTCCCTATATATCCCCTAATATTTATGCAATTTTTTTCCCTCAATATATAATCCCCCCAATTGAACCCACATGGTATGGTATGCTCTCCTAGTGAGGCCCCATGGGGTATATGGGTGGCGCATTATATATATATATATATATCTATATTATATATATATAATATATATATAATTATATATATATATGGACTTTATAATTCAAACAATTTATTTTTAAAATTGAATTGTAATAACATACATGTTGATTGCACTAAAAGACACTTTCTACAAGCCAATATGAAGCATGATTGTAGTTCTTTCCATGTTCAATATTAAATTGATATATGATACATTTTAGTTCATTTTAAGTATCGAAGTGACTTGCATCATAACTTAAGGTTATAATTATTTTCTCAGTCTATGAAACTCAAAATTAAAATTGCTATATTTTGTCATAAAATGTATAGTATATAGGAAAAAATTTAAATTACCGAAATAATTTTAAATTTTCCATATACTTAACAAATTAATAAACATCCATAAACAATATTAATACAAATCCATAAACTGAAATAGTGAATGTATCAATAAACTATCCATATTAAAATATATACAAATGACAAATATCACATGAGAATCCATAAATTGAAATAATAAGCATCCATAAAGTGAAATAATGTTCATATACATTCATAAATTGTCCATGTATGAAAAAATATAAAATATGTATCAATGTGAAGTGCCCTATGAAAAGGGCTTGAAAATATACAAACTATCCATTCCATGTACCACTAGAACTCCTATGTGAGTTCCACCACGTATAGTAGGTGTCCATAATTTGGTAGTACAATATAAGACATTCACATTCAAACTAATTAGATCATTATTTGTACAAAATAAAAAATATGGAAATAAATGATTTTGAACCACATTTTTAATTACATATACATGAATCTACTAATTTGAGTCGATTCCAAATGAAAGTTAGATAGGATGGAGGTATGATGAATTTGGGTTTGGTGCTCCCCTGTCTGTGGCTAAATGATTGGGGCCTGCATCGATAAACACATATCATCAGTGCCTCTATACCCAACATCATACTCGTGTCCACATAAAAACAAAATCAACAACACTTTTCATATGGGCCTAGGTAAACAATAGCAAGGACAAATTATAATTAGTCTACAAATTAATTAACATATATGTGCAACTTAAAAAAAGAAAATGTTGAAATATTAGGAATAAAAAAGTTTACCTCAACGTCTGGTCCATGTGGTTGTCCATAGTGACTCTCCTCCACATGAGTGTTATGAGGTGGAGGTGGAGGTGGAGGAGAGTCCATGGAAACATGCTTTGGTGGAGGATGGCCTGGCTTATCAACTGCTCCCTTGGATGACCTCATAAGATCATCCATGTATTTGGGTTATGTCTACATGTTATCATGAACTTATTAATATAAATTCAATCTAATACGAACTAGAAATTAATATAAATAATTATGCATAATTTGACAATAAGAGTCAAAAGTTTCGTATATATATGTACCTGATCTATCTCACGTGGGTTGTGCACCCTCCAAGTGTCACGAATGACATCAAAACATATACATGCATATGTCAAAAGATGGTAAATGGGTAAACTCGTGAAAAATGAATCATTATATAAAGGAACTAACAAGTAATGAGGCAATGTTTGTGGTCTCCTAATCTCTCCATCCAATGCAACAAATACATTGACCAATGATATTTGCATGCTATCTGTAATAGTCTCCTTGGTCTCAACACCGAGCTGCAACAACTCCTCTAGCTCTATTGGAAATACCACAATCTGAGATGGTAGTGGCAATAATCTCGAAGGTGGTAGTACATGCCCAAGGTCCCTACGAGCCCCCTCACAATCATATCTACGTCCCAAGACGGGTCCATAATAACGAGATCTGGTATCAGTGTAATCCAGCCTCATTTGTAACACGAAATCCACATATATATGCTTGGAAAAATAAATGATGACTTGGTCATGGTGGGGGAATTGGCCCCAAGCTCCAATGAATAGATCATACACAAAAGGGGTTGCATCAACATTGTTAAAATATTTCAGTGGAGTCGAACCTTTATGTATAGCAAGGCAATATGGAGGGATGTCAAACAACTTCCCACAAACATTAATGTTCTCGGTGGCTTATTTCACCACCTCCAAAGTATGTGGGACTATAACCTCATGCCTTCTAATCCTCTGTATGGGCTGTAGGAGGTGGCTCTGTGGGCCCGACCTCCAGTATGTTTTGATCAATCTATTTATGCTTTCCAGCATCATAGGTAAACTACGACTAGTAAGTGAATTGGCAGGGATGTTACACAACTCTTGTGCGATCCATGTATGTTGGGTTGTAACATCCTCCAATTTGATATGAGTTGTAGGATCATCCCATGGAGGGATTGATGTTGCATTGTGATCTTAAGATTCGCCCTGCTGAGGGTCTACAAATCATAAATATAATTTAACATATATAATTAAAAAAAATAAAAGCATAATAACATATACATTAAATTCAAACACACCATTTGAAGACAATTTCAAGACATAAACACATAAAGTTTAAAGAGGATTTAAAAATGTCGGGGGTGTACTTCAAATAGGTGAAGAAGGTCCACTAGAGGTAGAATGATAATCAATAGAGACAGAAACATTATCTCAAACACTCCGACTAGCGTCAGAGGTAGGATCTATGAGTGGAACGTGCACTCTGGGTAGGTTATGTGATCTCTATGAACCCAACCACATATAACAGATCCCCTCACATTGTGACAACCTACAGTTGTGGCATGTATATGGGATGCCTCTACATATTACATATAATACATATAAACTAATACAAGGAAAAAATGTTGATTATACTATTACATTAAGACAAAATTATGACATATAATACATATAAATTAATTCAATAAAAAAAAATTGACTTAGAAAGAATGATGACAAAAATACCATTACTAAACTAAAGTAGAATAATCGATCCTGAAGTCCTAAACTCTAGAGTCTATTTTTTTTATAATTTATCAGGAAAAGTATTGAGTTCCATGTAAACACAATTGAAAGAAGTGATCAAATATGCCTTCACACTTTTCCCATTTCTAAATAATGCATGTTATTCATAGGAAATAAATATGTTAATATATATGTAAAAATTTGAAATAAATCTATTTACAAAATTGAATAAAATTTCATGTCAACCAAATACTCCAACAGACGTTAAGTTCTTATAATGTTTGACTTTGACACATGGCATGTACTAGGTGCAAGCACATGAAGGCAATATTTCTTGTACAACACACTACATAATGAAAGAATATGGTACATGTTAAACACACATGGGCAGCAACAATACCATGTTAAACACACATATGGGCAGCAACAAAATAGGAAAGATAAACAAGAGAGTACATTTATTATTAAAAAATGATATACATTCATAGTACATGGTGTGACCCTTGGATTCATATTCCAAGTGGTCTCTTGGACTCCTTTTGGCTGTTCAGCTTCCACACCAACCCTTAGAGGATTAGGTGTCCAACAGTACAAATTAGAAAAGATTCAAAATACTTTTATTCATTGAAACAAATGCACTTTTCATGATAGATTTAATGTATATATCAATGCCATGGTAGATTTAGTGTATATATCAATGATACATTGTTGCAACATGGACTTGTATATATATATATATGTGTGTGTGTGTGTGTTTTAAATAGTTATGTTATATTAATCGTTATAGCTATGCACAATCCATGTTCGGCTAGATATATATATGTGTGTGTGTGTGTTAGGAACTATAGTTATAATTATGTTACATGTTATGCTATATATAATTTTATGTTATGGTAAATATATATATATATATATATATTTAATTTATTATATATATATATATAACATGCTATGCTATGCTATATATTTATTCTAAATATTTTTTGTTATGTATAAATTTATCAAACTCGTTATGCTTAAATAATATTATATAAAACATTAATACATAGGCTATGTGAAGTTATAACTTTTAATAAAATAATATAATTTTTTATAGTTATATAATCAATTATAAGTTATGGCTATGTTGTAACATGCTATGTTATTTTATATTTAATACTATGTGATGTAATGTCATAGTTAAATGATAGTGGAAATATTTATGTTGTATAATTATATACAGTTTTATATTCTATATAACTAAATTAAATGTTTGTTATATAGAATACATGTTGTTTATATGTAATATAATTAATCTTTTTTATTTTTTAACTTTAAATTAAAATTTTTTTCTAAAAACTAATCGTATTCAATTTATTATTAAAAAAATTTACATTATAAATAACTGAATTTAAAACAATAAAATAAAATAAAATTTCTTATTTGATAAATAGAGGTTCACCATGAACAACCATATTTATCATGTCAATCTTAAGCTCCTAATTTACTTATTTATTGGTTATAGTTTCGTTTTTTTTTTCTTTCTGTTTGGGAGTTTTTTGGGCTATATTTAGTCAAATTTGTTAGAAAGTTAAAATGCATTTTAAATAACAAAATATTAAAATTTATTTCACAAAATTCCTAAAGAAAAAACTTTAAAACCTAAAATAATTAGAAAATAATGCTTTTACTAATCAAAATTAGAAAATATGCATTTAATAAACAAAACATGATACCATTGCAAGAAAGAAAAAAAAAAATCTAAATTATAGTTTTTTTGGTGGTTTCAAATCATTTTCTAGCTTGTATTTTTTTTGTTTTCCAAGTTGTTTTGAAGGGTTTTCTGGATGATTTTTTGTGGTTTTCTAAGCTGGTTTTGTGGGTTTCTAGGTTGGTTTTGTGGTTTTCTAAGTTGTTTTGAAGGGTTTTTTGGTTGGTTTCTTGTGATTTTCATGGTTTTTGTATGTTTTTTGTTCAAATTGATTTGTTTAATTTTGCAAAAAATATAAATAAAAAAGACAAAAAGAACAAAATATCTACCTTTATTTAAGCCTCTTGGAAGTTGGCGAGGTTTTTGGCAAGGTTGGTTGCATCACTCCATGCTCCAATTGCTCAATAGAGCTCCAATACTCTCGGTCTAACTACTCAAATACTCTAGGTCGAGCTCTTAATTGTCTCGTACTCTGTGCAAATGGCGAACACAGACCTTGATGGGAATTTTAATAGAAAAATGGCTCGATTGAGCATTAGAGATCGATCGATTCCTGAAGCTTGATCGAGGGAATGTTTTTAACGCTCAATTGAGTTATTGTTTTGGCACTTGATGAACTCGATTGAGCGTTTAAAATGGCTCGATAGAGTGCTTATTGTTCCACCTAAATGTGTCCTCTCTTGCCAAAAAGTGTAACCCAACTCCATTTTATCACTCATATAAGTTGAACATATCTACATTTAAAAAAATATGGAACAACATTCTTAAACATGGAGATTTAATTTCACTTTACTAAGGAGATTCCTAATCTATAAATAGGATTTGTTATAATACTATGGGAAAATACCATACCTTATTAATATCATAACTTATCAATACCACATGCCCAAAAATCTAAAACTTACTTCATATGGCACTTGCTCATATGATATTTTTTTTAAATTAATGAGTTTAATTAAAAGAATAAAATGAAAATAACTACTTTGCATATAAATCTCAACCTTCTATGTGTATACTACTTTGAAGATTCAATCTGGAAGCCCTATTTCAAAATAGACATGCCTACTAACATAATAAGGAATTATATCTATATTGAATCAATTTTGATCAATGGTGCTCACTATAGTATTTTCATATTAAGTGCACATAAAGAAGACATGTAGGTATTATTCATAAATCCAAGCAAGTGGAATAAGCAAAGTAGGCAGTAAATATGAGCCATGGAAGATTGGTAAGCACATTTGTAAATCCAAGGTGCAAGAAAATGGGGAGTTATAATTTTTTCTCCTTAGTGAGAAGCAAGAGGATTCACCACAACAAAAGCTCTTGTTTTTCAAATGCCTGCTAATAAGATTTAATTTCAATAGATAATAATATATGCATGAAATTTATAACAATAAGATTCTATTGTTTAAAAATGATAACATTTCATTTTTTAGACTATCGTAATATGGGAAAATATTGTTAACATTATTAGTTTATTGTCATAGTATAAAAAAAATAAGTAATAAATTTGATGTGATCTTCTCTGAAAAAATTCTTGAAAAAAATAACCATTAAAATAATAAAAATGAAACCTATAATGAAAAGTTTCTCTTCCTTTTAATTGAAAAAATATGAAATATTTTCTATTTCAAATTTGAAAAAACACACTTTATTTTAATTTTCATGTGGATAAGAAATAATTTGATTCCATTGAATTTAAAAATTCGTGAAAAACAATAAAGATTTAGATTTTAACTTTTAAATAATAAAATTAAAATATAAAAATATAAAATAAATTATTTAATTTATAAATTTAATAAAACTTTATGTAAAAGTAAGAATAAATATATAACATTTAAAAAAAATTATTATAGAAATTTTTCAAAATTTATCGATGGAAACTACATTTTCTTGAATTTCTTTTGTATGGTCAGACTCAAGTCAATTAAGAAAAGTTTATTATAGAATTAGACCACTTTTATCATGGTTCATACTTGATATTGAAATACAAAAAAATCATTATGACAAAATAATTATTGCTTATTAATTTTAAGTTCATAAGAATTAACGATATTAATTGTTTTGATGTCTATTATAATTTGTATTTTTTATTTTTCTTATTTAAATGGACAAAAGAATTAATTAATTTTAATTTCATAAAGAGTAATGATATCATATTTATATAAAAATTTTATATTTTATAAAATTTAAAATTTATTTTTTGAATTGGGTGACATTAAATATGAGGATGCATGTGTATATTATGGGGTGAGTGGATGTAGATAATTGGTACACATGGGGTGAGTGGATGTAGATAACTCGTTCAAGGTAAGTTTTATGTGAATGCAAGTGATTAGGAGAAGGGTGATTATCTTTATTATTGTTCATGGGATGACGAAGGAAGTTTATTGTTGAGTAATGAATAGGAAGGTACATGTATTAGAGGACCAACATTTTTCCATAGTGATGATAGCAACATGAGTCATCACATAACTATGAGTGGTAATGCTTCATCATGGGATGGGATGATAATGAGTGTAAATAGAGTGGGTGGTTTTAAATTTGAGCTTTCTATGCAGCTACGAATGTAATGTAGATTCATCACACATGTCCTCACATCTATGTGTTATTTGCTAATTTTACTCGTTATCAAAGCATTCTAATTTTCACCTACATCTATTGGCCAATAGATGGAGTTTGTGTCTACCTGACTTCCACTTGAATTTGCCCATTTTCCGAAAAATTTCTTTTGGGGTCTGTAGGGCCTCACATTTTCTCTTGGTGTGCTTTCTATTTATCGATTGTGTCATCTTCGTATCCATTTTGTGCTCGAATGATGGCAAGTCATATGTGGTCTTGTTACAATTTACAAGGGATTTGTAAATCCAAAGGTTTGTTGACTTACAATGGTTTCAAGACTTCATTCATAAGTCTCATAAATGCATTAGGAGCATTAGTTAGTCCAAATCGCATAAATGACCATTCAAACAATCCATAAGTTAATCGATCCTTAGCAAAGGAAATCGATACTTGATGGTGATCATATTAATGACTCGTGAATTCTGTGCACATTCGTCATTCTCCTGTTTGTAGGTTTTAACCCCGTACATAAATTACCTGCATACGAATTCTAAATCATAGAAAAAATAAAAATGAGAGAGCATAACACATAAAACACATATACACAGAGATTTCCCACTGGATCTCAAAACCGAGACTACCAGCTTGATTTTTCATCATATTCCTTTCAATGTTACAATACATATCTATACATGCCGAAGCATCCAATACCATGGACCGAAAACCATCGCGTCCAAACCATGGACCGAAAACCATAGGTAGGTTCGCCCAACCTAATATAGGGTCCAAAAAAAAATT
>APFE030848375.1:2325-35480 GCA_000404065.3 Pinus taeda | reverse complement strand
TCTCTAGTGACCTCCCCCTTTGACATCAATGAAAAGGGCTTCTGAGATGTCTATAGCATACATTTTGATGTTCTAATTAAAAATTTCTAAGAGACTTCCATAACCCTATTGACATGCAATCAACTCAGCAATTCACATGAAATGATTCAATTTGTTCCATATATTTTAATTATTTTTTCACATCAACCACTTAGAGGAAATTAGGACTCCAAATGAGCGTTGCTTAAAAAATGTTTCGAAAATATGTTTGGAAAATAAATGTTGTTCTCAATTGACATATGAATATAATTCAAGCTTCTCTCTGAAATCTATGGATTCCTGAACAAATCTACAGGAACAAAGATCTCATTGAGAACCCTAATTGAGGAAGAAAAACCTAATGCATCACTACATCAACAATTAATGCAATCTCGACACTGCTATTCAATATCCAATGATTAACAAAAGTCATTTCTCCAAGGCATTATCAATAACATTACCAATGACATTAACAAATGGATAAGCGGTTTGTCTCCCAAGAAGAATGTAAAGCCTTATTGTGCATATATTATCAATAATAAGAACAAATGGAATTCTAGATTACTATGGGAAACATAACCAAATGTACTTTAGTAGGGAGAGGCACCATAACTTTTCAAATGGAAGTAGGGACCAACATCTGAGCCACCAATGTTCTGCATGTGCCACGATTACTAATGAACTTGATTTTAGTGTCATATTTACAGGACAAGGGATACCATCTACACTTCATAAGAAATAAAGTGTACGTCAAGTATCCATGTTGGAAGAAGAAGAGACAAAATTGGGATTCAGAGCAACAAATTGTATAGGTTGTAGCTTAAGTCACCAATGGCAGCGATAGGTAGCAAATATAATGGTGAAAAGGAACGAAATGAATTATGGCACAAGAAAATGGGAAACTTACACAATGGAGAACTGAGGATGCTCACAGAGACTGTTACAGAAGTACCAGCTCTTAGTAGTGAGCATGATGACTTATACCAAGGATGCTTGCTAGGGAAGTATGCTAAAGAAGCTTTCTCCAGAAGAAACAATAGAGAAGAATGTGTATTGGGATTGATACACTCAAATATTTGTGGTCTAATATCCATAAGAGCTGTTAGTGGTGGAAAATACTTCGTCACTTTTATTGATGATTACTCTAGAAAAACCTGGATCTATTTCTTAAATACCAAGGATGAGGTCTTTGATCGATTTAGAGACTTTAAGGATCTCGTTGCGAATATGACAAGGAAAATGATAAAGGTATTACATTTAGATAATGGTGGAAAATATGTGGATAGAGACTTCATAGGTTTATGCGCAAAGCAGGACAACAGTAGAGAGTAGACATCTCCATATAATCCGGAGCAGAATGTAGTAATAGAGCAAAAAAATATAACTATTGTTGGGGTAGCCAAAGCTATGTTGTATGATTACGATATACCTAAGTATTTATGGGTAGAATCTTGTAACAAAACAGTGTATATATAGAATAGAACTCCTCATAAATCATTGGGGAAGAAAACACCTGAAGGAGTCTTCACAAGGAAGAAGCCGGAAGTCAGTCATATGAGGATATTCGGAAGCGTGGCATATTGTCACATTCCGGATGAGAAGTGTAGTAAACTGGATCAAACTGCAGAAAATGGGTATCTCGTAGGATGTAGCGAGACCTCAAAGGCATACAAAATCTACATTTCTAGAAGCAGGAATATTGTAGTGAGACGAGATGCAAAGTTCATGGAGGATATAGCTTTTAGGAAATCTCGAGAGATGCCTGCAAAATATCAGACAAAAGATTTTCAACTAGTCCAAGAGAAGCAGAGGTAGCAAGGAGGATAGGCAGGAGGACTAACACCTAGATCGAGTACAGTGACAGGCGAGTGCGACCTCACCGAGAAGATGAAGGAAAAGTTCAAACTTGTCAAGAAAGCACGTGGGTATTCTATTTCCAGTATTGCTGACCCCACAATGAAGGTGGCCACCCAAATTTTGGCTAGCAAAGTAATGAGAAAGTGCCACACGCATGAGATGCTAGCACCAATGGTTTCGTTAGTAGCTCAGTGCATGGAGGGCGTACAGTTCAACTAGGCGCGCTACCTATGCAGTGAGTTCCTCGCAAACTGTCGAGAGGCATCAGACCAAATCAATACTTTCTATTATTCCTGGCTATTATTGTCAGTTGTGCTGGTCATGTGGGAGTTGCTGGAGGACAATCAGTTTCCTCCGATTGAGACAAATTTACTAGAAGCAATGAAGTTTTATTTGCTATGGGCCACAAAGGATGCTGTGCGAGTTCAAGAAAGTAATTTTTTTTGGGTATTGATGGATATGAGCATTCATATGGCCATCAACCGAAAGCCGCTTTTTTCGCCAACCGTTTTTGAGTAGTTATCTAGGTACGCGGAGTTCAAAGCAGACTTCCATCTCGTTTACATCCAAGCACTGAAGGATCTGAATTATAAATGGTGTGATCTTCCCTAATTGGCTACGAATGATTCCATCGTCGAAGTCCTGAAGCGTTGGCTAGCTGATTGGCACACACTATCGGATTTGGCCACCAAAACTAGCAAGTCTGTAGAGAAGCAGCAAAAGCAAGCAGCTCGATTGAAGATTCAGCAGTTGACAGAAAAGAAGAAGAAGGAGACGGAGGAGAAGGCCCATGCAGAAGCGGAGAGGCCACCAAGGAGCAAGCAGAGCAAGAAGAGCACATATCTGACAGAAGTCAAAAGTCTCCTTCACCCCAAATGGAGGAAGACGAACAATCAGAGCAGGGTGGTGAAGATCTGCATAGCACTCATTTTGGCATAAAGCGACATAGGGAGCAAGAAAAGGAGGGATAGAGAAAGAAGACCAAAGCCTCCAAATCGTCACTAAATTTAATCACCTTCATGGAGGGTGACATGGATCATATTGGAGACAAGGTAAGGGACACGACAGTAGAACTACTGCAGTAGTTTGAGCAGTAGCAGAAGCAAGCATTGGTCGCTATATAGATGGGTCTGCATGAGTTGTAGATCCCAACAACTAGACTGCAGGCAAGGGCAGAGCAAAGCAACACGCCATAAACTAGTTTGGTGTTGGGGACCACTGAAGCAGCAGAGTTGGTTCGCTCCTTGGATCTTCAAGCGGTCATGCTGCTTGATGGAGCTCTGAGCATGGAGGCAAAAGCTCACAAGGTTACTATTACCACTTTAAAGAATATTGGTCTAAACTTGGCCATGCTCCCTAGCGAATTTATTCACACACTACAAGCATGTGCGATTACAGAGATCAATGCCTAGGAGCAGCGTGCACTAAGCATGATTAGCGAGGAGAAAGTCAACAATGAGCATATGTTCATTGAGAAGATAGTAGTGCTGGAAGCATGGAAGAAGGTTCAAGAGAAGAATGAGTGAACCACAACCGTGGTAGCCGAAGCATGTAGAACCATTCTAGAACTGCACATACCCAAAGAAGCACTGTTGGAGGCCAAGATTAGGAAATTGGCTGCAGGTGTGCATGATGAAAAGATAGAGATGGCCAAGGGTCAGTTTGAACTAAACCTTAAAATCACAGAGCTTGAGTTGAAGTGACAGCCTTCAACTCCACCAGAGATCAGAGAACAACGTGAGGCAACTCTAAAGGATGCAGTCGCAACACTAGATGTCGTGGTGGTAGATTGCACCATGCTCTTTGAGAAGTCTATGGAGGTTGTTATGACTCTGTAGGAGGATCCTAACCTCTAGAGGTTGAACATAGAAGCCTGCGAATTATAGAAATAGTATGGCAAAGCAAGAGTGATGGCGCACACCATCGCTATATCACAGGAATTAGCTAAGCTGCATGAGGCGAAGCAGCTTCTTGAATAGCTGGAGGTAGTGTGAAGGAAAGAGGCAATCCTCAAGGCTAGATTGGGGCCTTGGATGGACAAGGCCTATGTTATCTCTTCCATCATCGAGGAGAAGCTGGTGAGCCTACAGAGGACATAGTAGAAGGTCAAGGAAGACAATGCAGAACCAACAACCAAGAAGCTAGTGGAGTAGATCAAGAAGTCAACCACACAGAGTGCGGCTAAGGTAGCAGTAGCGCAGGTCAAGTTGGGAGGTTTTTGCAGTAAGATATTCACGCCAAAAAAGTGACTCGGGGGAGAGTCACGATATTTGTGTTGGGGGCCTATTACGATAGGGTTCCCTCCGGTCAATTTTGGGGCAAAAGCCCAAGTTTTGGGGGAGAAAGCCCAAGTTTTTGTTATGTAAAGTGTAAAGTCTCCACAAGTTGTGGTTGTGGATTACGTAGATAGTAAGTGTCATAAAGGGATTTTCCCTTCTTTTGTGTAAGTTGTGTCGGCTTTATTATATCTACCGATGGTCTATGGACCATGGGATTCTATAAAAAGGAAAGTCTTAGAGAGTCTAAGGCATAGTAATGAAGAGAAGAATGAATGTAATGGGTCATTAGAAGTGAAGAGTGAAGAGTCTTAGAGTAGAAGAGAGGTTCTATAGCTGTGTGTGTAGAGGCCTAGAGTAGAGTTCGTAGTTGAGTGCACAGACCCCTGTAGCTGAGTGTGCAGGGTAGTCTCGAGTCTATAAGCAGAACTAAAGCATTAATAAAGAGATTATTCTAGAAATATCTTTGTTTTGTCCATTTACTTATGTTATGAATAAATGAGTTTATGTTATGATGAATATTGGGGTTATTATTCAATACTTTATTGATGTGTGATTCTGCATGTTTTACATTGTTATAAGAACACATGTAATAATATCTATTTATGCGAAGAACATATTAAAGGCATGTTAAAGATATCAAATACTTAGGGTGATATGGGTAAACACATAGCTATGGGTAATTACATAGGCGCGTAAGTGGCTGATTCACCTATTTAAGGTCCGCAAAAGACAGTCGTCGACCATTGTGAAGATCTATAGGTTGGTAAGAGGAAGTAATATTGATCAGCCTTAAGGGCTTATCAACCTACGCGAAGGCATGTTAGGGCACAAAATGACATCAAACTTGTCTCTGGGTGTAGAAACTTCATTCTGGCATCCCCCCATACTGCTTCGAGTGAGACTTTAGTTTGCGCTCTATGGGTTAATGCCGAAAGGGCCAGTGGTGTAGGGATTTGTTTGGCAAAAATAACTATGAACCTGGGACAAGACCCACTAAGCCAACAAATGGTTATGTTTTCGGGATCGGGATCTCCATAAAGAGATGTGTGATGTCACATCACTAGAATCCAACAAAGAAAAAAATTAAAGATTGGTTGGATAGGAATATCCACGGATTCCCGGTGCAAGAAAATAAGAATCCGTGATTGATGAAAGAACAGTGGTTGGACAGGTACCTGTACATAGAGATACATGAAATATTCTTTTGTTCCTTCCCAATTGAGCTATATGAGTGGATCACTAAACTGACAGATGACCAGGGAAAGTGGAGGCTTGATGGTCCAATAGTGTGGACCCCGAAGATAGTGAAAATATTGGAAGCGTTTGAAGATAAGATCATGCACACTGTCGATCACTGTCTTGATCGTGTCATCAGAGGGTTTGTGACAGAGTTCATGGTTGATACCTCGGTTATCTACAGTGAAGTAGAGCGACGCTTCTTCAGCGGATTGCGAGGTAAGTATTTAAGATCTTTGAATACTTGAATTAAAATAATATTGTGTGAAAAGCGGGTTATGCAATTACCTTGATGTTTAGAGCTACGCGAAGTGGAAATTTATTCAGGGATAGAAGGAGAATAGGTCCTGAATATAGCCAACTGATTGAGCCTCCTCTGAGTGACGATGAAGGAGCAACATAAGTTTCTCCACAGAGTGTTGTCCAATTAATAAGGCAAGGGTTCTTGCGAATACCCCATCCACCTACACCACTTCCATCTTCACCCTCACCGCATACACCATCGCCCACACCACCACCACCTCCACCACCATTCAATATGGTGAATACATTGAATTTTCCCATTCTCAAGGGCTTGGGAAATTGGGACCCAGACCAGTTCTGGTTTGTTGTGAAGGTCACGTGTCAAGCCAGAAAATTAGAGATGATCAGATGAAGAAAGCAACGTTGGTTACTGCTTTACAGGAGCACGTGCTAACATGGTACATTAAGTACTATACCGATAACCCGACAGCTATGTTGGAAGACATTCAGACTGCATTGAATAAGGAATTTAGTAGGCCCAAGTCTGAAGTGTAATCGATCATTGGATTCAAGGAAATCATGTTGAAGCCTGGCGAGACACCCTGGGATTTGGATCAGAGACTGAAATGTAAGATCCATGAAGCTAACATCAATATTATGGATGGACATCACCGCGAATGGTTTGTGGCTTCGCTCTTGACTCATCTAAGGGTTACTTTATCACAACAAAGGATTGGGACCTAGGCAGAAGCCTTGGAAATTGTGATGAGATTGCATGAGACACTGATGCAAGATGCTGCTTTGGGAGTTCAATAGATTCATGCAGAGTTGCAGAACCTTTTCCTAGAATTCCAAAGTTTGAAGAAGGATAGAGCGGCTCGGCCAGAGGTGCATGAAGAAGTTTGGTGTTTGAAATGTAAGAGTTAGGGGCATGATAATGATCATTGCTCTGTCGTCACGAATTATGTTGTAGGAGGAGGGCTGATGCCTCTAACGTTGGAAGCTCAAGAAGGAACAAGTACAGGGCCCACGTTGTGGTGTGCTATCTATATAGCAGTTGGAAAACATGTGACAAATAATTTTCACTTCCTACAGTAATCTATACAGACGCCACAACAGCTCTTCTGCAACTTCTATAATTCAATAGGTCACAATGAGCACGACTGTCGTAGTTACTAGTTAATGATGGAGATAACGCCTGCGTATCAGATACAAAAAAAAACTTGGCCTCTGGATCAAGGCGTTGGGGGAGTATGAGGAGGATATTAGGGGCACAAATAAGTTTGAGGTGGAGGAGGACCTTTGAGAGGTGAAGGGAAAGTTATTTGCTACAATTGCGGAGGGCAAGGACACTACGTGCGAGAATGTATGAACCCAATGCACCTGTCATGCTGATACTCTATTCAATTTGACCACGTGATAGAAGACTGCCTTGTATTAATAGCTAATATGCATAAAAAGGGAATGCAACCTCAACAGCCTACCCTGAACCTGTAGATGATGAGGTTTGAACCACGTGAAGAGTATCCTAATGTTAATATTGTGCTACGAAGTGGAATGACGACTGGGGAAGATAAGGGAAAGCAACCTGAAGAAAGTGAATGGGTCAACAAAGCTCGAGAGAAGGAATTTGGCTTTGATCTAGAATGTGCAAAAGAAACCTTCATGGAAGTGAAAAAAAGGTTCGCTTAGGCTTCTACCTCAGGAAGTCAGGATAAGCATTTTGAAGAAATTGACCCATCTATGCTTACTACCTTTTTGGAAACATGTATGGAGATTTTGCACAATAGAAAGGCTGTGAAAGGATTACAAGAGTTGATCAATAAATGTGTGGGTAAAGGAAATTCTCCTGAGGGACCTACGTGGTCAGGAAAATTGGTAAGTATAAGGCAAGAACAAGGCTTGAGATGAGGCTCTTGGGAAAATAGGTGAATATGAAATAGACCAAGTTATTCTAGATCTTGGGTTAGATATGAATGTTTTGCTGAAACAAACATGGGAGAGAATGGGGAGACCTGTTCTGTAGTGGTCCCTTATTCAATTAAGGATGGTGAATCAACAAAAGGTTATCCCCATGGGAAGATTGCAGGGAGTGATAGTAGATATTGAAGGTGCAAGCACGTTGGTGGATTTTGAAGTGATAGAGATTGTAGATGACAACAATCCCTACCCCTCACTCCTTGGGATGGATTGGGATATTGAAGTGAATGGGGTGACACATTTGAAGAAGCAAACAATGTCATTTGAAATAAAATCGCTTCACGTAGTAGTCCCTTTGGACCCTGCAGAAGGACCGCGCTAGACTAAACCTGTCTGCGACTATGAAAGGGACAATGATTTGGACAGGATTTATAAGATAACCGCGTGAGATCAAGATTGGGTGAATCTGACAGTAGATGGACACATTACATGGGACCGTGAAAGCTCTTACACATCATATTCAAATGAGGAATTGGAACACTGGCAAAATCGATTGCATGAAGTGTCTATGCTGCACTGTAATATGATGACTAAATCTCCACACTATGTATCATTGAAGGTAATAAGTTTGGCTTATTATGATGGTTTAGCTGATGTTGAAATTTTTTTGGATGCATTTGAAAGGGAAGTGCTAGAGAAGCACCACTTCCAAGCACTAGACTTGGCACTGCGCTCTATGCCCGCAAGATGGTGGGGTATGCATGATGATAATTTTGATGGATGGCACAAATACAAAAGGATGATGAGGATGCATTTTGGTCACCCAAAGGTGCAATTGATAGAAAACTACGATGGAAGGAGTGATACACGCGATCACTTAGAAAAATGGACTGATTCTTATGGAGCAGAGCCATAACTGGAGTGGGTGCATTTGTTCTGTCACACTTTGGATGTAATACCTATGAATTGGTACTTGGAGACAAAGCTCTAGCACGACATGGACAAATGGGATATTTTGAGATAGGAACTCTTGATGACATTCAACTTTGAGGATGGATTCAAGTGCATTGATGAAGTGCTGCAGGAGGTCAAGGAAGGAATCTTCAGAATCCACTAGGATCCCTTGGATTAGAGTCAACCAGATTAACACACCGAGCTACGCCATGTGTTGGAGTACTACAATGTGATTGTTGAAGAAGAAGAGGAGGATCTAAGGAACATTAATATTCTAGAGACAGAAGGTCACTGCAAAGTTGAGGGGCCATATATAGAGAACCTAGATATCACCACGCCGCTGAAGACGATACAAGTGAACATTGGAATAGAGGCAGAGCCGAAGTTTGCAAAGACATGGGACTACTGGGATGATTTTACAGTGGATAAGGTCGCTGAATTGCTCCACGAATACCAGGATTTGTTACCTACAAAGTTTTTAGACCTGAAGGGGATAATACGTGATTTAGGAGTGGTGAAGATAATGTTGAAGCCAAATGTGAAGCCTATGAAGTAGAGGCCATATCGCCTTAATCCTAAGTACAAGGAAAAGGTCTGCTTGGAGTGGGATAAGATGTTGGTAGCATGTATTATTGAACCCATGGAGGATTCCGATTGGGTAAGTCCGATGGTCGTTCAGGAAAAGAAGCGGAAGGATGAAATAAGGATATGTGTATATCTCAGGAAGTTGAATGATGCTTGCGTACATGATCCTTTTCCAACTCCGTTCATCGATGAAGTGCTGGATAATGTAGGAGGACAGGAAGCCTATTCATTTACTGATGGGTTCTCTGGATACCATTAGATAAAGATCACATTGGAAGATAGGAGTAAGACTACCTTTGCGACTGAGTGGAGATGTTCCAGTATACTGTAATGCCCTTTGGAGTTAAGAATGCGCTAGCAATATTTTCACACATAGTTATTGTGGTGTTCAAAGAGTTCATCCAAAAGTTTTTGGAGGTATACTTCGATGATTGGACGGTGTTTGGGTTGGTAAAGCGCCATGTAGCTAGTTTTCTCTTGATGCTAGATATGTGCCTGAGGTATCAGATCACGCTAAACTTAAAGTAGTGCTTATTTTGCGTCCCTTTTGGAATCTTGTTGGGTCATGCAGTGTGAAGACAAGGATTTAAGATTGTGGTTATAATTAATTTGGAGATGCCAAGAAGTGTGAAATAGTTGCGCACAACACTGGGTCATACTGGTTATTATCGAAAGTTCATCAAGGGTTATGGGTCATACTGTGTCATACATTCTATTGGAATGAGGAATATCAACGGAGCTTGGATGTGTTAAAATAAAATATGGTCACTGCGTCGATCTTAGTGTTCCTGTATTAGAAGAAGGAATTTCATGTGCATGTGGATGTGTCATGTATTGTGCTAGGATTAGTACTGACACACGTCGGTGAAGGAGAATTGGATCACTCGATAGCATTTGTAAGCAGAAAGTTGTCTAAGGCTGAAAATAATTACTCAAAGAAAGAGCATAAAGGTTTGGCTATGGTGTACATGCTCCAGAAGTTCAGGAATTACTTGCTAGGCAGACATGTTAAGATGTACACAGACCATTTTGCATTAAAGTACCTGGTCAACAACCCTGTGTTTGGGGGGAAAATATTTAGATGGTTGCTGTTATTTCAAGAGTATGATTTCGAAGTAATTGTGAAGCTAGGGTGCTTGAATGTAGGGCCAAATCATTTGTCGTGCATTGAAACAGGTGTTACAGATCCATTTGGGCACATCAATACCATCCTCTAGATTAGTGTTTTAGGGCTCATCAAACCCTAATTTTAGTTGCTACACGCCCTAAAAAAAGTCACCCCTTTGAATGCCTGCTTCCCAGACAGTTTCATGACTTGAAGACATCCAAACATGGCCTCTAAAGGGACCAACATAGGTAGGCCCATGTAAGGGTGCGCTACAGAGTAGTTAAGTCCATGTGAGGGTTCTCTGTAGAGCATTTAGGCTTCCTTTCACTAGCACTGGGTGAGTTTGAGTGAAATTCACACAGGGTTTGGGGAATATTCTTATCCTTTGGAGTCATCTAGAAGGTTCCCTCACTTATCAACTCCTATGAGCTCGAAGATGGATGAGGAATGAGTTAAGATGCACCCTATCCTCTCATCCCTTCCTCCATGGAACTAATTCTAAGTATGGAAGGCCATTCATTTCCACCATTTATGACAAAACCTCCTTCATCTCCCTATAAATTGACCACTCATATAAGTGATCAAGGGCTGGATTATGTTGAATTATAAGGAGATAATGTTGCTATGAGATTTGGCTTTGAAGCAAGTATTGTAATGCTACAACTTTGTCATGCTTTTGATGTGATGTGGATGGGATCCAAGTTAGAGGAATGACTTTGAATCAGACACAATGGTTGTAACTCCTTCTTGTAGGTTTTAACCTTGTATAGAAATTACCTGCATACGAATTCTAAAACACGGAAAATAAACAATGCGAGAGCATAACACATAAAACGCATATACACAGAGATTTTCCCCTGTATCCCAAAACCGATACTGCCAGCTTGATTTTTTCATTATGTTCCTTTCAATGTTACAATACATATTTACACATGCCGAAGCATCCAATACCATGGACTGAAAGCCATCATGTCCAAAACCATGGACCGAAAACCATCATGTCCAAACCCATGTGTGAAAAATCATGCACAAAACCATAGGTAGGTCCACCCAACCTAATATACAGTCCAAAAATAAAATTTTCACCCCCTGCGGCTCCCCACACTGCGCAATCGGCACAACAAAGGGGGGGCTCCACCCCCCTTCTAACCTCCCGGTTAACTACGTAGGCCAGTCGTGGAAAGGATATAACACAACCCAACATTCTCCCACTTGTTATTTTCTTTCCAGAGGGGGCCACAAGAGAGCTTAGTCATTTATCTAGCCCCGCACTGCTCATTGTTTGTCTACACCAAGAGAACTTCTCAGAGCTCACAGATTTTGTCAATGCATTTGCAGTATTATTCAAAGTGTCCACCTCTACCAGCAACACCTTTTTGTCTTCTATCATATCCCTCGCAAAGTGATACTGAACGTCAATGTGATTTTTCTTTGTATGATATGTAGGGTTCTTTGCCAAGAAAATTGCACTTTGGTTGTCACAGTCTATCCTTATAGCTCCCTATACTAACCCCATACTTGAACACAATCTCTACAACCAAACTGCTTCCTTTCTTGCATGAGTGCCTGCCATGTATTCTGCCTCTTTAATTGATAGTGCCACTACAGATTGTTTCTTACTCATCCAACTGACTGCACCTCCAAATAGGTTAAACACATAGCCCCTTGTAGATATTCTTTGGTCCAAATCTCCAGCCAAGTCTACATCAACAAAGCCATGAATATCCAACACTCTTTCCAATCATGGTCTTCCTTGGTAGCACAAACCATAATCACTAGTGCCATGCAAATACCTGAAAACCCACTTCAGTACTGTCCAGTGCTTCTTCCCTAGTTTTGACATAAACCTGCTCAATACTCCCACTACATGTGCAATGTCTGGTCTAGTACAGACCATCACATACATCAGGCTACCAACTGCACTTGCATATGGAACATGGGACATGTCCTCTTCCTCTTCTTGTGTCTTGGGACACTATTCAGTAGATAACTTTACACCTACAGGAATAGGAACCTTCAACGGTTTACTATCTTGCATATTAAACATTTGCAATATTGTCTTGACATACTTCCTTTGGTTTAACCAGAGCTTCCTCTTTGTCTGATCTTTTTTAATTTCCATGCCCAAAATATAGTTTTCCGCACTAAGATCTTTCATGTCGAATTTGGAGGACAAATGGGTCTTCAAATCCTAGATAATTTCTTGGTCATTTCCAACGAGCAACATATCATCCACATATAATACCAGATAAATAACATGGTCACCAATTGATTTAAAATACACACAGTGATCTGCTTTGCTTTTGGTGAAGCCAAGTCCTTGTATAAATGTATCAAATTTCTGATACCACATCCTTGGTGACTATTTTAAGCCATACAAAGACTTCATTAACTTGTATACCAGTTCTTTCTTACCCTTCACCACAAAGCCTTCAAGTTGCTTCATGTATATCTCCTCGTCCAGATCCCTGGAAGAAATGTTGTCTTCACATCCATTTGTTCTACCTCAAAATCGAAAGCAGCAATAAATAAAAGTAATATATAGAAGCTACCTTGGCAACAAAAAAAAATATCACCAAAATCAATTCCCGGCACCGGGGAATAACCTTTTGCTACCAACCGAGCTTTGTATTTCTCCACCTTTCCTTCTGCATTTGTCTTCTTCTTGAACACACATTTGTTGCCAATGGGTTTCCTTCCAGCTAGCAACTCCACCAAATCCCAAGCCTCATTTTTGTGCAAAGATGCCATTTCATCAACCATGGCCTCTTTCCAGAGTTTTCCATCCTCTGATTCTACTGCTTCCTTCACAGTTCTAGGATCATAATCAGTAATAGATAAAGAAAAAATTGAAAAAAAAGTAGATGGAATATACCTTCCTGGTTGCCTTCTTTCTCAAACTGATCTTCTCACACCCAAATTTTGTGGCTCTTCATCTTCTGATTCCTCCTCTACTGTAGAGTCTAATTCTTCCTATTTTAGCTCAAACTCTATCTTCTCAGGTTCCTTTGGTTGGACTTCATGTTTAATAACATCTTTCACCTCTCTGAACACTGCATCTTGTCTGTACACAACCTTACTTGTCACTGGGTTCCAAAGCTTATAAACCTTTAAACCATCCTTATACCTAATAAATATGCACTTTTTAGATTTACTATCCAACTTGGTTCGTTTCTCGTTTGGAACATGTACATATGCATCACATCCAAATACCCTCAGATGTGAAAGAGAGGGTTTCTTGCTAGTCCATACCTCTTGTGGAGTCTTATCCTCCAACGTTGATGAAGGTGATCTGTTGACTGCCTCTGCCCAGAATTTCTTTCCTAACCCGGCACCACTGAGCATGCTTCTTGTCGTTTCCATCAATGTCTTGTTCATTCTTTCTGCAACTCCATTTTGTTGAGGTGTATATGTGGTAGTCTTCTGCCATTCTATACCACACTTCTTACAAAATTCTTCAAATTATTTACTGCAAAACTCTCACTATTATCTGTCCTCGGCATCTTTATCATCTTCTCTATCTGGTTTTCCACCAGAGTCTTAAATTCTTTAAACCCATCAAAGACTTCAGATTTATTCTTAAGGAAATATATCCATGCATTACTTGAGAAGTCATCTATAAATGATACATAGTACATAGACTTACCCAATGATGGAACCTTCAGAGGTCCAAACACATCACTATGCACAAGCTCTAATATTTGTTTCGCCCTCTTACCACCAGAGGGGAAACTCAACCCATTCTGCTTCCCATATACACAATTTTCATAGAAATAAAAATCCAGAGAGCTATTACTCATACCCTCTACCATACCTTTACCATGAAGTATTTGAAGGCCCTTCTCTCCAATATGTCCAAGCCTTTGATACCACAGCATGGTCTTCTCTCCAGAGACCACTAGATTTTCTGCTCCACTTTTAGGAACCACATAACTGTTGCACCCATCAACAATAGTGCTACCTTAAAACTTGTACAAAGTTCCAATCTGAACTCCCCGCTTCAATACTAGTTCTCCCTGAACCATCGTGCAGGTATCCTTCTCGAATTCTATTTTTACACTTGCACCATCTAGCTTGCTTACAGAAATCAGATTTCTGGCCAATGCAAGAATATGTAGAACACCCGAAAGTGTTCTAAACGTTCCACCTTGCAACTTCAACTTTACTTTTCCAGGACCAAAGATTCTGGCCTTCCTATCATCCCCTAAGAAGACATCACCACAATCGTATTTCTCATACTCATAGAACCACTCTCTATGGGGAGTGAAGTGAAAGGATGCACCTAAGTCAATCAATCATGCCTCATGATCTACATGTGTACTTGAAGAAGCCAAGTACACATCCCCACCTTCATCTAAGGTGGTTTTCACCATTACAGAAGGAGCATCACCAGATCCCTTTCCTTTGTCAGGAGCTTTAGATTTACAAACCGTTTTGTAGTGCCCTTCCTTTCTGCATTTCCAACACACCACCTGTATAGTTTTTCTTGGAGATTTAGATCTCCCTCTAGATTTTGATCTCCCACTCGATGACTTATTTTTGCTTCTGTTCTGGGACCATCCTCATACAGACAAGGCATCACCACTCTGGCTCTCCATATTTTTCCGTCTCATCTCCCTCGTCAGCAAGGATGAGACTATTTCATCAAACTGCAAAGAAGTTGCATTGCTACCTATTGCAATAACCAAACTATCCCATGAATCTGGTAGAGAACAAAACAACTAACGCAGTTATCTTCATCTGAAATTTTGATATCAAGAGATGATAACTAACTTACCACAATATTAAATGCATTTAGATGATTTGTCACCAAGTCTCCATCTTTCATCCTCAGGTTATATAACTTTTTTGCATAGGAACAGTTTATTCACCAAAGACTTAGATTGGTACAATGTCTCTAACTTGTCCCACAAAGCCTTCATTGTAGCTTCCCCTGATACATTCAACAATACTGAATCTTAGACACATAATCATATTGTTCTCTTTGCCTTCTGATCCAACTTCTTCCATTCTTCATCAGACACTCTCATTGGTTTAGTACTTAGATCTACCGCGATCCACTCATCTTTATCCACCAATAGATCCTCCATCTTGAGTTTCCACAACTCAAAACTCTGACCATTAAATTTCTTGATCTCTATCATTCCACTGCTCGCCATCTTCTTTCACCACCAGAATCGATCTCGCAAATCTTCAACTAAACAGGGTCTACCACAGGCCTGAGCGAAAACCCCTCAGCAACAAAGGCATCCCCTTGTAGCCAAAACAACTATGATACCAAATTTAGGTTTTAACCCCATATAGAAATTCCCTGCATACGAATTCTAAAACACAAAAAATAAACAATGCGAGAGCATAACACATAAAACACATATACATAGAGATTTTCCCCTGTATCCCAAAATCAGGACTACCAATTGATTTTTTCATTATGTTCCTTTCAATGCTACAATACATATTTATACATGCCGAAGCATCCAATACCATGGATTGAAAACCATCGCGTCCAAAACCATGGACATAAAACCATCGCGTCCAAAACCATGTGCGAAAAATCATGCACAAAACCATAGGTAGGTTTGCCCAACCTAATATAGGGTCCAAAAGAAAAATTTTCTAGGGCATTGCCCCGAACCCCATAGAGTGGGGTTACCTGCACCATTCAAACCCCCTGTGACTCCCCCTACTACACAATCGACACAGCAAACGGGGGCCTCCGCCCCCCTTCTAACCCCCCGGTTAACTACGTGGGCTAGTCGTAGAAGGAATATAATACAACCCAACATTTCTTCTATTTAATAAAGTGTTTGAACCTTTCTCCCATATGTTTGTATTTTTTTTAATGCTTATATGTGTGAAATGTATCTAATTCCATTCACTTATATTCAATAGATATTTTTCTTTGATCAATTATTTGTTTTCTATTGTGTTTACAGGTACTTCTCAAGCGTATTAAGTACGGGAATAAGTGATAGGATCGATACAAAGGAGACAAGAGGAAATCAGAACTACAAGTAGGTCTTCTCATCTTATCATATTATCTATTGCTTATAGGGAAAGAGTAAAATACTTTAAACTATTGTTTTAGATATGGATACTTATCTAGGGAATTAGTATTTATCTGTAGATATGAAATTCTCCAAAACAACAGGACAGGAGCCTACTAATTTGGAGGAAGGAATACCTAACGCGCAACTCTTTGTGGTGTGCGTGGCAGACAATCATTTTGCAGACATCATCCATTTCTTGACTACAGGAACGGCTCCAGAGGGGTACACTAGTCAACAAAACAAGGAATTGGTGGTGCGCGGGACAAACTTTTCTGTGATCATAGGCCATTTGTATAATATGGGAGTGGATGAGATATTGCGACGTTATGTGCCTGAGTTTGAATGGAAAAATATCCTCACTGAAACTCATGGAGGAGCTACGGGAGGCCATTATGCAGGAAAGGCAACAATGCAGAAAATTTTACGTGATGGGTTGTGGTGGCCAACATTGCATAAGGATTCGAAAGCATATTGTAGGTTTTACGATGCATGTCATAGAATTGGCAGGCCATCACTTAGGGATGATATGCCTTTGAATCTGTAGATTTCATTGTAGCCATTTGAAAAATGGGCGATTGGTTTTGTAGGACGGATTCAGCCTCTAGGAAAGAAGACGAGTGCGCGGTATATCATTACCGCACTAAGTATTTGACTAGATGGGTGGAGGCGCAACCCGTGAAGGATTGTACCAGGGAAACAATAGTGAAGTTCCTATTTGAATATGTGCTGAACAAGTTCAGTTTCCAGAATATTTTGATGAGTGATCATGGTATGCACTTCCTTAATGAAACGATCAGTGTGTTAATAGAAGAATTCCATTGTATCTCAAAAGAGCACACCATATCATCATTAGGCTAATGGGACGGTGGAAGTGTTTAATAAGATATTGAAGAATGCGCTGACAAAGGTTTGCAATGCATAGAGGAATGATTGGAACGTTCACGTACTAGCGGTGCTATGGGCTTATAGAACTACCTATAAGAAGATGATTGGACATAAACCTTTTAGGCTTGTTTATGGCATAGATGTAGTGATGCCAACGGAATAAATTATGCCTACTATATGCATAGGGGCATTCACAGTAATGGCAGACTGTGGAGCCTTAGAAGAGAGGCTTGTGCAACTGACAGAGCTTGAGAAAGACATGTTTTTGGCTACATTCCATCAACAAGTTCAGAAGGAGTGCGAAAAGTCATGGCACGATCGACACATCAAACTACACACCTTCAAGGTAAAGGATTTAGTTTTATTATATGATAGCAAGTTTGATAAATTTCGAGGAAAATTTCAGATCCATTGCCTAGGGCCATATGTGATGAAGGAGATTACTGATGGTGGAGCAGTTTAGCTCGAGAAATTGAATGGAGATTCATTTCCAGGAAAGGTAAATGGTAGTCGATTGAAGCCATACATAGGGGATCTAGCAAGATGACTATATGATGGTAGTATAGTCTTAGCACTCTAGGCAACTGAAAGGAGGCGCGGGACTATAAACTACACTGCCCAGGTTGTAGAGTTGCGCGATAAGGGGTTTACAGAATAGGAGGATGTCAAAGTACCTATAGAAGTTCGAAGGGAGCTACACTATAAGGATGGAGACTGTGCAACGTAGCTAGAAAGTGACCGTTACTATCACTGTTCATGATCTGATTTCCAGAAAATGGTTAAGAGGAGAGGGTGGCTGGCATTTAAGGCATTTAAGGTTGAAATCAAGTGTGAAATCTTTGGAAATCTGCCGCCAATCTTGCATTTATGGATGGATTTTGGGGGGAACAGTTGAATTTGAATTCAAATTTGCCTATAAATTACAGGTGAATGTCCACAGAGAAACACTTTGCATTCTGAGAATTTCTAAGTTGTGCTATCTATTGCATCAGATCTTTGAGAATTTTCTTGCAAGCTCCGTGTGAGAGAAGTATCTTGAGTCCGATCGGAACCTCATTAACATGTTCATGTCTACACCAACTGAGACTACTAGTACTGGGGGCATTTTCACCTCTGAGGGAGCTTCCCCTATGGTCGTGAGTATGGAGGTTCCCGCAGCCATGCCTAAGGTGCCGAGGTAGCCTAGGCGGAAGCCGAGGTAGCCTAGGCGAAAGCCGAGGTAGCCTAGGCAAAAGCCTATTCTGACGAGAGAGGTTCTCAAGAAAAATAAGGGTAAACAGAAGAAGACAATGTTGGTGCATGCGTCACTAAGGAAACATGCAGCTACATAGGCACAGTGGAAAGAAAAGTTGACCGAGCAGGAGAAAGGCAAAGTGGTAGACTTGGAGGCCAAGGTGGGTGTGAAAGACATAGATATTGAGGGGGTATATCCTATTTCGAAGTTGCCGGTGTACATCTCTCTGTGCCAATGCAAGGTGATGGTCCTGAAGGAATCAGATGAGGGACAATTCCTCCTTAACACACCCCTACTGCTAGAAAACATAACTTTTGAAGGTTCGTGCTTGGCGCGCATCCCACATTTCAAGCTTGAATATTGGGATTTGGGAGACATTGAGCAGTTCCCCACCATGGCTACCAATACCTTCATGAAACGAGTATTCTACAAGGAGTCTGGTGTCACCGCGCTCGAGCTGGTGGAATGGATTTACGGTGTAAACAACGAAGGAATGTTGAACTTAATATGGGTGCCTCACTACCACCACGCCCCAATACATTTGACAGTCATTAAGCAGTTGTTGTGTCTTGTGCATGACAGGTTCTTATATTTGAGTGAGTTGATATCAATCACTGATATGCTGATCCATAGTATGACAGTGTTACCTCACTTCAGACTGAATCTAGCAAAGGCATTTGGTAAAAGGATGAGTGAGTACGACCTTGCCGAGAAGATTAAGGACAAGTTCAAACTTGTTAAGAAAATGCACGAGTATTCTATTTGTAGTATTACTGACCCTGTGGTGAAGGTGGCCACCCAAATTTTTGCTGGCAAAGTAATGAGAAAGTGTCGCACAGACGAGGTTCTAACACCATTGGTTTTAGATATCATTTTGGGATTCAACTGTGTTAAGTAAGTCATTCACGTATGACCATTTCCATGAGAGGTAGTCGTAACTGACTAATTTCTCATGATTTTTGAATAGTTCACTTAGCACTCATTGCATCGGGTGATGCTCACAGGGGTGAAGATGTGGGATTGAAACTAGTGAAATGTGGAGAACGAATCACATAGCATCAATCATCACTTCCGGGGCTTGCACCCAGTAACCAGGACTTCCTAGGAGGTCACCCATCCCAGATCTCCTCTGGCTCAAGCGCGCTTAACTGTGGAGTTTTTCCCCACAATCAATCTCACTTAGCTTGCTACCCCATTTGCAAAACCTTAGCAATTAGAAATTAGTCAGTTACGACTACCTCTCATGGAAATGGTCATACGTGAATGACTTACTTAATGCAGTTGAATCCCAAAATGATATCTAATATAATGCGCTGCGTAAACCCCCATACCATTGGTTTTGTTAGTAGCTAAGTGTGTGGAGAGCTTACAGTTCAACTGGGCACGTAACCTGTGCAGTGAGATCCTGGCGAACTGCCGAGAGGCATAGGACCAAAGCAAGACTTTTCATTATCCATGACTGCCACTGTCAATTATGCTGGTCCCATGGGAGTTGCCAAAGGATAGCCAATTTCATCCAATTGAGACATATTTATGAGAAGGAGTGAAGTTTTCTTCACTACGGGTCACAAAGTACGTTGCGCAGGTTCGAGAAAGTAAATTTTTTTGGGTATTGATGGAGATGAGCATTCATATGGACAAAAACTGAAATCTGCGGTTGTCACCAACCATTTTTGAGTAATTGTTTGGGTAAGTGGAGTTCAAAGAGGAATTCCACCAAATTTACATCTAGGTGCAGAATGATCTAGATGAGAAATGGTATGATCTTCCCTACTTGGCTACGGATGATGCCATCTCCGAAGTCCTTAAGCGTTGGCGAGCTGATTGGCACACACCATCGGATTTGGCCACTGGAACTAGCAAGTCAGTGGAGGAGTAGAAAAATGAAGCAGCCTGACTGGAGGTTTAGGAGTTGGAAAAATAGAGGAAGAAGGAGACTAAGGAGAAGGCTCATGCAAAAGCAGAGCGTGCCGCCAAGGAGCAATCAGAGCAGGAAGAGGTGACTTTGATAGAAGTGAGAAATATCCTTCATCCCAAATGGAGGAAGCTGAGTAGTCAAAACATAGTGGCAGAGATTTGGAGAGCACTCCTTTCTGCATAGAGTGACAAAGGGAACAAGAAAAGGAGGGAAAAGGAAAGAAGACGAAATCCTCCATATCGTCGCTCGATCCAATCACCTTGATGGAGGGTGACTTGGATGATATTGGAGATAAGGTAAGGGACACGACAACGGAACTGTCACGCAAGTTTGAGCAGCAGCAGAAGCAAGTGTTGGTCACTATACAGACATGTTTGTATGAGCTACAAATCCAAACAAATAGACTGCAGGCAGGTGAAGGGAAGAGCAGTGCGGTATCAACTAGTTTGGCATCGGGGACCCTTCAAGTAACAGAATTGGTTCGCTCCTTGGATCTCCGTGTTGCCTAATGTAGCGTTGATTATAGAGGCAGACACTAACAATGCAACTGTAAACACTTTAAAGAATATTGGTCTAAACTTGGCTATGCTCCCCACTGAATTCCTTCACACACTGCAAGAAGGTGTGAGTGTAGAGATCAGGGCCCGGGAGTAGTGGGCTCTGAGCATGGTCAATGAGCAGAAAGTAAACAACAAACATAATATGTTCATTGAGAAGATAGTAGTGTTGGAAGTAGGGAAGAAGGTTTAGGAGAAGAATGAGCAAACCGCAGCCGTGGTAGCTGAAGTATGTTGAACCGTTCTAGAACTAAACATACTCGAAGAAGCGCCTTTGGAGGCCAAGATTGGGAAATTGGCTATAGGTATGCATGATGCAAAGATAGAGATGGAAAAGATTCAGTTTGAACTAAACCTTAAAATCATAGAGCTTGAGTTGAAGTCACAACCTTCAACTCCACTAGAAATTAGAGAACAATGTGAGGCAATTGTAAAGGATGTAGTCGCAACAGTAGATGCCTCGGTGGCAAATTACACTGCGCTCTTTGAGAAGTCTATGGAGGTCATTACGACTCTTTAGGAGGATCATAACCTGTAGAGGTTGAACACAAAATCCCGTGAATTACAACAACAGTATGATGAAGCAAGAGCGACAACCCACACTGTCTCTGATTGGCTAAGCTGCACGAGGTGAAGTAGTTGCTCAAATAGGTGGAGGCAGCACAAAAGAAAGAGGCGGTCCTCAAGGTCATAATGGGGCCTTGGCTAGACAAGGCCTATGTTATCTCTACCACCATCGAGGGGAAGCTGGTGAGCCTACAAAGGACACAACAAAAGGTCAAGGAAGACAACGTAGGACCAGCAACCGAGCAGTTGGTCGAGTAGATCAAGGAGGCATCCACACAAAGTGTGGCTGAGGTAGCAGTGGCACAAGTCGAGCTGGGAGGTCTCTATTGTAAGATCTCCATGCCAGAGGAGTGACTCATGGGTGAGTCACGATATTTGTGTGGGGGGCCTGTTGGGACAGGGTCCCCTACAATCAATTTTGGGGCAAAAACCAAAGTTTTTGTTATGTAAAGTGTAAAGTCTCTACAAGTTGTGGTCACGGAACACGTAGATAGTAAGTTTCATAAATGGATTTTCCCTTCTTGTATGTAAGTTGTGTTGGCTTTATTAGATCTACCCATGGTTTGCAAAACATGGGATTGTATTAAAAGGAGAGTCTTAGAGAGTCTAAGGCATACTAATGAAGAGAAGAATGAATGTAATGGGTCATTAGAAGTGAAGAGATAAGAGTCTTAGAGTAGAAGAGAGGCTCTACAATTGTGTGCACATACACATAGAGTAGAGTCTGCAAATGAGTGTGCGGACCCCTACAGTTGAGTGCGCAGGGTAGTCTCGAGTGTGTAAGCAGAATTGAAGTATCAATAATGACATTATTATGGAAATATTTGTGTTTTGTCCATTTACTTAAGTTATGAATAAATGTGTTTATGTTATGATGAATATTGGCGTTGATTTAATATTGTGTTGATGCGTAGTTCTGCATATTTTACATAGCTAAGGGTAATTACAGAGGCGCGTAAGTGGTTGACTCGCCTGTTTAAGGTCTGCGAAAGACAATAGTCGACCTTCATGAAGGTCCAGAGGCTGGTAAGAGGAAGTAATATCGATAAGCCTTAAGGGCTTATCAACTTGCATGAATGCAAGTTAGGGCACAAAATGACGTCACAATCATCTCTAGGTGTGGAAACTTGGTTCTAGCATCCCCCCATACTGCTTCGGATGAGACTTCAGTTTGTGCTCTATGTGTTGATGCCGAAAGGGCTAGTAGTGTAGGGATTTGTTTGGGAAAACTAAATTTGAACCTAGGTCAGGACCCACTAAGCCAACACCTTAGACGGAGGAATTCATATAGTTCTTACCAAATGGAACAACAGGATCAGGAGGAGGAGTTGATTAAGCTTCCCACCACTAGTGGTAGAACCAACAGAGAACTATGGAAAATAATGATAGACCCAGAGGAGTTTGTTGGAGCTCCTAGAACAATGAAAAGGTAGCGTGGATAACCTGAGAGATATGAATCATTGGTAGATCAGGTTGAATAAGCCTCTAGCTTTCAAGAAGTCATTCAACACTAAGTGTGGGAGGATACCATGGTAGAAGAGTACAACTCTATCATGACGAATGATGTCTAGGAAGTAGTACCTAGACCAGAGGATAGACCAGTTGTAGGATCACGATGGATCTACAAGATAAAGTATGTTGCAAATGGAAGCATAGACAGGTACAAGGCTAGGTTTGTGGCAAAGGGGTATGCTAAGAAAGAAGAAATAGACTATGAAAATACCTCCACCCTAGTTACTAGATACATCTCTATCAAATCCATTATATCCCTAGCAGCTCAAATAGGATGGGAGATTCACTAGGTTCATGTCAAGACAACATTCTTGAATGGGGTGATAGAAGAGGAGGTGTATATAGAACAACCCAAAGTCTTTGAAACCCATGAAAAGACAAGTTATGTTCGTAGATTAAACAAAGCCCTGTATGGGCTCAAGAAAGCACCGAGAGCATGGTATGGTTGGTTTGATAGTTACTTGTAGTAGTTGGGATTTGTCAAAAGTGATATTGATCCCAATCTATACTACTTAATGATAGAGAACTAGGCACTTATTTTGGTATTATATATGGATGAATTATTTTTAACAGGGTCACCCAGGCTCATACACGATTGCAAGAAGAATCTTGAAGTTCAATTCAACATGAAGGACATTGGGTTGATGCATTATTTTCTAGCATTGGAATTTTGGCAGAAGAATGGGAAGATATTCCATGGGTAAGGAAGATATGCTATGAAGATTCTAAGTGATTCAGAATGCAATATTGTCAACCCATGGCTACTCCCATGATCACCAACTATAATAAAATAGATGCATCAGGAGAAAAGGAAGTGGACCCCACCTTGTACAGACAACTCATTAGACTGTTCATGTATTTGATCAACACTAGGCCAAACATTTTCTTTGCTGTCAACACTCTTAATCAGTTCATGGTGGAACCAAAAAGGGTGCACTGGGAAGAAACTAGAGACATTCTCAAGTATGTGCATGGAATAGTCATATATAGGTTGAAATAATCCCATTGGGAGGATGTCAGATTGAATGGGTTCACAGATGCAAACTGAGAAGGTAGTTCAGTAGACTGAAAAAGTACCTCGGGGTATTGCTTCAGTTTTGGATTAGGGATGATATCTTGGTGTAACAGAAAGTAGAATTCGGTAGCGCTGAGCTCAACAGAAGAAAAATATATGGCAGCCAACATAGCTATGTGCAAAGATATATGTCTTAGAAAACTATTTGTGAGCTTGTTTAGAAAAAGGATGGAAGCGACCAAGGTTTATTGTTATAATTAGAGTTGTATCAAACTCTTGGAGAATCTAGTATTTCTTGATTGGTTGAAACACGTTGATATCAGATGTCACTTTATTAGAGATTGTGTTCGGTGTGGGGTGGTACAACTACAATACGTCCCCACAAGAGCTCAAGTATCAGACATACTAACAAAGGATCTAGGAGCTAAGTTCATTCAGTTCAGAGAGTAGATGGGTATGGTAGAGAATCTGTTTTAGTAGCAGAAACAAGTGATTTCTTAGTTATAGTGGCTGAGGGAGTTGGAGTACACATGCAGTGTTGACAATGGTAGGGTCAACAATAGTATAGATGCAGATTTTGTGTAGTGGTTGGTGGAAAACATGTCAGACATAAGAAACACAGAGGGAGATGTTACAGAACATAGTAATGCTTCAACAGGTTGCATTGCTAGAGTACATTCCTTGCTAAGAGGGAATGTTGATTTCTAGTAGCTTCAGATGTGAGCTAAGTCTCAAATGTTGTAGGGAGGCTTAGACACATGCATTCTCCAATACCTAGAAATTGTTTTTGGAAATTCCACCCGGAGCAAGTTTTATTAAAATAATTATTTATTTATAATGGGACCCTAAGTCCAAACTTAGCAAATTAAAATAATTAATGGGTATTAATATAAATTGTTGGTGAAAATTCTAGAAGAAGGTAGAGATCAAGTGAATATTATCCTATCCATTGATTACAATCTAATCTGGGTCATTGATTGATCAACGAGAGGATTATAAGAGAAGGATTGATGGGCACTTGGAGAATGCACGAGAGGTAGATACTTAGTTACCTGAGTAAGATTGATCTTCTAACTAGTCGAAGTTCGGCAAGATAAAATCGAATGAGAGGGAGAGTTGCAATTAAGAATGGAAGAGAGGGCATCAAAATAATTTGAGAGTGCAATGAAATAAAATGCAGAGCAGGGAGAGATAACGCAGAAGGAGGTTGATGCAAAAAGAGGCAATGTAGAGGCAGGTTGACACTGGGACTGCGTGCAGAATTTGACTCTAAGCTAGTGTGGGAAAATTAATGCCAAGGGATGAAGAAGGACTTAGAGGGAAGAGGAGTACCTTTCCTAGATCATATATTTTTCAGGAAATGTCTATAAATTTTCTCACTTCTGTTTTGCTGAAGAATAATAAAGAAAATCTCATCTACTACACTGGTTTTCCCACATTAGGATTTTCCGAGGACAATTATCCAAATATAACTGTGTTGTTTTGATTGAATTTGTGCCAATATTTTTCTTTGCATTTACTTTCTACAACATTTTAATTGTGAAGGATGCAGTAGAATATATTTGGATATTTTCTGTAAGAACATTGTGAATAACTTATTTATGAGATAATAAGTAGAAGAAATAATATTAATCATTGTAGTTGGATTTCTATTTAGAAATTTTCATAGAGCTAACAAATATGACAAGTTGAATGGTATAATTCGTTCACAACCTGGTTCAGTAAGAATTCTCACCCTTCGGGGAAGGTCTTAACGCTCTGCTGACCATAGATTCTGCAACATAGAATTATTAAGAGTTGATGAGCCCTCTTGAAATATTTTGTCTTGTAGGTGTTGGTGGGTGTCTAATGAAATTTTGTTGGCTCTTTAACCCAACTTCTGATAATATTGTTTGTGCTCAAATAGTTGGATGTGGCATAGAAGTAAGAATCCATCAGAAATTTTGGCTCTAGAAAATGGTACATGAGATGATAATCCAGTGACAGAAAATAAGAAAGCCTTTATCCACTAGCATTATTGAGAGTTGTAGTATTTCAGTGTGAGAAAGTATTCAACTGATAATGTCTACACATGGGAAATCTAAGTACTTTCATGTATATAATGTAGACCTTACCATTGGACATTGATATAGACCTGTGAGTCTTCCAGATCTACTTTGAAGCTTTTTGCTGAGAATGTTTCATTCACTTTCTTCCATGTGATATCACATTACTTCTTTATGAAAAATTGAGTATTTGAGCAAACTTGAAAGTTCATTGGCATACTCTCAACTACCTCCTCGGTTCTTATTTCAGTGGTATCCTCTGAAGGATATCTCTTGGGTGTCATGATAATTGTGACTGATTAAGGTAAGTTCTCAACAACTCCAATACTTGTGGAAGGAAAATGCACTCATGGAAAAGATACATTAGCTTCAGCAAATCAACCAAAAAAATAAGATCACTACAACAACCACAAAACTAAAAATGAAAAATGTACAATTCTGTAAGTGAAGGGGGAGCGATTGACTAGACGAACTACACACTACATAGTATCAACAACAATTGGTACAACTTGAGGCTAGAAACTGCGCAATGTATAGTTCATCTTGGTTAGACTAAGGGAGATACTACGCATTACGCAGTATCAGTGGCCAAGGGTTGGAATTGAGCCATGGAACTATGCAATGCATAGTTGGTATAGCTATGCACTACACATTACACAGTCTAAGAGGCCAGGCATCAGTCTTGAGAATTGGAATTGCACAATTCCCAACAAGAGAAGGCAAATGTTGGCCAAGGGAAGGGAATATCTACCCAAAAAGAGTGTGGGAAACTGGAAGATATGATTAATGGTGCAAGTTGAAGTGTATATATGAATAAGGATGGATATATAAGTGAAAATCAAGGGCATAATATCAACATGCAAATGGGCAAATAAACACACATGGAGAGTCGTTGAAATGATAACCACTAATGGGAAAAAATAGGAATATTGATGCGACACTAATAAAGATGAATTTAAAACCCAACCAACACTTGTATAAGCTAATATAAAGTAAAACACTAGAAAACATGAAAATAAAAAAGAAAAAAAGAACTCATGAAAGAGGAACGAACAAAAGCGACAGAAAAAGCAACAAAAGACGACAAAAGAAAAACTAACCCAAAAAAGCATCGAAAACTCCCTCGAAGGCTCCTTGAAATCCTTAGGAATGCTATATCTCCAAGACCAATGTGTAAATGATCTATATAGGCATCTATGGTTGGTTAGGGTTTATGACGTGCATGCCTAAAATCAAGGAAAAGAGACACTTGGTGGAAAGTTCTAAAAATAGTAATTGCCCCATCTTCGGGAAACTAAGTAATGACTCCCTATTTTCTAGGGATTATTTTCACTTTTTTCCATTTTTAGGAAATCGGGAGTGCACACTATGAAGAAATATTGCACAGTTCCAAAGGAATGGGTAACTCCTTGCCTCAGTGCATTTTGTAGTTTCTGAGCTCAAGGGATTGTTTAGACAGTTTCTGAGCTTAATGTTTGGCTGCCATCCAAATTGCACAACTTCTAAGGTCAAGGTTGGTCTGCCAAGAAGGATTTCCTAGTTAAACTCATCAATTATAGCCTACCTTCCAATATTGTACAGTTTCTGGAGGCAAGCCCAACAATGTTGCAAGGTAAAGGTAAGAGGTTAACTTGTGATTACAAAGGTTTAGGTCGGGATGAAAACAATGAATCACAAGTAAAACATGAAAATATAAGTCTTGATAAAAGCATGAACACATGACAACAATGAAATATAAGCTCCAATGGACGGAAGGAAGGCTCCAAAATCTAAGCATGGGAAAACTTTTGGAGGGTGGTTGTAGTAGCTACAACACTTGGCGACACACTAGTAGAACTCCAACTCTCTCTATGGGTCTTACTGGATGAAAGAAAGGTCTAACTCTTCAGGAAGTATTATTCATTTCATTGATTAAAAATGCTTCATTACTTAGCTTAGGTTAAAGATATAGTCCCTACCATTCTCTTCATTAGCAACACATTAAAAAAGATAGGTTAAACTTAGTTGTTTCAATTGGGGACAGAGAGTATATAGATACACAAGTAAAAGAGGATTTTTGAAGTGTTATTTTTCATCTCTAGTGTTTCTATGCTACCAGCAAGCCTCAACAGTACCCTAAAAGAGTCACTTTAGGGATAAAATCATTGTTTCGGTGTCAGCGAGCCTAGACAGTAACCCGACAGAGTTTCTTGCTTCACCTTCATGTGCACAAGGCCTCTCTCTTCTTTCAAAATTTATTATGTTTTTGTATTTCGTTTAGAGAACTGTGTATAGGCACTGATTAATTTAATGATTCGAAAGAGGGATCTTGACTTAATTAGAGAAGAAGAGGTTGTCCCTTTAGAGAAGTTTATTTATACACCTTTGAAAAACAGTTCACTTGTTAAAGTTTCCTCCCCTGCTTACTTTAGACGACTTAGCTAAAAATAAAAAATGGAACAATCTTAAAAACCAATTAGTGTAGGTGGTAATAGTTATATATTAAGAATCATGATTTCACTATGGTTTTCTCCGAGAAATAATGCCTATTCCATTAGGGTATCTTTGACTAAAGAGTGCAAGATCCACACAAAGAGAGGGAATAAATGGATAACCGAGCATTGACAATAGCATAACCTCCTTTTGAACTTCACCATGCTCACTTCAGAAACCAAACATGGTCTCATGCGAAAGATATCCTACAATGATGGGAAAAAGGAAAGAAAAGGGGTAGGGTAGAAAGAAAAAAAAAAACAAACAAAGAAAAGAAAACAAACCAACTACTCCTACTGCTAAACTAACCAATAATAGGCTAAGCTTATGTGAAATGAAACTTACAGTGAAACAATCAATGCATGGGCTAGCCTATAAAAGCGAGGGAATCTATGTCAAGAAATATATACAAGAATAACAAGAGATGAAAAAGATAAATTGATACATGCCATAATATTAGAATTTTGAAAATGCATGCCGAGAAATATGATAGAAATTCCCATTCAAGACACTTTGTGAATGCATTATGGTCTTCATACACATCGTGGCAAGATGACATGTAAGAGCAATCTTTCAATTTTCAAATTTGGAAAACATGAAGAAAGTGAAAAAAATCTATTTCACAAACATGCTTGATAGGTTTGATTCCTCCAATGATTGAGAAATAGGATCATGCAAAATAGATGGGGGGTTCAAAGATTGATATATGGATGTATTTTAAATTTGTGCGATGGAGTGATGAGGGTCCTTGAAGGGTACATTACTATTCTCACCATAATTGGAACTTACATCAAGACTGTGAGAGACTGGCATAACCATCAACACGATTTGAAGTGCCTCGACAACTTGTGGTTGTTCCAAAACATCAAATGGTAGATCATAAAAAATCGGTGGCTTGAAAGGATCGTTACCAAAAAGATCAGAGTGGTGACTAGATGAATTAGAGAATAGATCATGATATCCATAACCAGAAATTTCAAGATCAAACATAGCGACATCCTCATGATATGATGAATCGTAAAGAGGGAAATATTGAGAAAAAAAATTTCACCTTTCTTTTCTTGAGAATGATCAGGTGACTGATTGGAAAGATTTGGAAAAGGAGATTATTTCTCTCCATGTTCGAATGTGAAACTCACATTCCACAAGTTCTGTGTATGATCAAATGTAACATCATGAAAAACTAATTCTTCAGAAGATTCAACAAGAACAATAGAATCGTGGAAGATGTCAGGGTAATGAGGGAGAAGTGTGGAAGGAGAAATATAAAATTTCATCACAGATTTTTTTTCGGAAATAGAATCCCTCACATAATCATCATAAATCATATTGCAAGTTGGCTAGTCAACACTAAGTCGATCTTGAGTTTGATCCTCATGGAAATCAAAAGAACAGATTGAAACCAGGGAACAAAACAACTCACAATCGAGAGGACCAACAAAACAACAAATGGAGGACAAGGAGAAAGATCATCACTAGAAAATCAAACTCATAGTCCAAACTTGCATTAGAATTCTAAAAATATGGGGTTGGAGAAGAAGGCATTAGTTCATTGTATGAATTCTCAAGTTATTCAATCTCAACCTACGTAAATAGAGTTTTTTGATGAGGGGAAGATGAAGAGTCACTTGGAACAAAAACTTCCTTCATCACAAATTTAGAAGCTCCATCAGTAGTGTATGTTGGGAGACTTTCGAAAGATTCATATTCATTTGGATTTGTAGAAATACGAACAAGAAATTTGAACTTCTCTTTCATTAAATTCCAATCAATATCATCTTTAGAAAATTCATAACAAAAATGAATGAACGATCATGAAAATTGTTAAGTGATACATTAGGTGCTTTCCTCAAATGCATGATTTTCTTGAAACATATTTATAATCATACCTGTCAAAGGCATGGTAAAGCTCCTGGAAAATATGTTCGAAAGAGTGTATAAAATATGTTGGAAATGTGTAACACCATTGCTTTACACGTGCTTTTAATGTGACGATGAACAACATGCACATAATATACTCATAGTGAATATTGTGTTTAGTGCAAAATTTGAAAAAGCAAGCGACGTGCTTGAGAATGGTTGTTCCACCCTTGCCATCCAACTTTAGATGTGAAAATTCATTTATTATTCCAAGGAGAACTTTGAAATTCACAGTGCTGGAAAAACATGTCGGCGTTAATATATTGGAAGAAGATATTAACTATATGGAAATTTCAAACAAACTTCATAGGCTTAGCTTGTCATTTGGGCCTCCTTCTACTGTTAGAAATGTTGACAGTGTTAGATCCACTGACAATCAGGGGGTATCCCTGATATGAAGTCCCAATTAGACCTCACACCATTTGTTGTAGGAGTCCCATCTGGAATACAACCCAGTTCTTGATGCAATGGGTTTTAATGATGTACCTTGGCTTCAATAACACATAGAGTGGTGTATTTATGAATTTGGTGGGAACAAGTGTGTGACTTTGTAGAGGATCAAGTACATTGCATGAAGGGTTCTAACACAATGAAGGGAAAATGAGTGAGCTCCATGAGAATAAAGGCATCATAAGCTAGACTGCAAAATATTTCACAAGTTAACCGGGATGGAGATATACAATAACACACATTCAACAAGATTCATACTAATGCAAATGAAATATTTCATAAGCATTAGTGTAAGTTAAGTAATGTACATTGAAAATACAACAAGAATAATCCTACTATATTCACAACATATGCATGAAAATGTGTCGGCTATGATATTTTATTAAATTGAAAATTCCAATCATACATATACCATTGACGAACTACTAATCCCAATTGTGGAACATGAAGTCTAAACCCACTCCTCGAAAGAAACATACTCCCTCTATGATATGGAGTAGCCAAGGCTGTCAACAAACTCCTAAGCTCCTGATTTTAAGCCTAAGCCTAGCCAATAGATTGGCTCCCCAAAATCCCTTTACATGAGTTATGAGGATATATTTATAACAAAAGGGGTGACTCTTCACTTCACCTTTGTGACTCTTGGAATTCCCTCATGGCTCTTCAACTTATTTATAAAATTACTCTTCAACTTCATTACATCATGACTCTTCACATTCCATAATTTACAATTGGAATTTCACTTAAAAATTATTTACAAAATAATATTACAATATACTCATACCCATATAGGCAAAAATTGAGTAGAGCCAACTAGACAACCTAATAATAAAAAATAGTTTAAGCTTGAGTTTGGGGAAACTCCAACTCAACAAATTCCACTTGTTTTTCCTTGGTCACATAAGAGTTCCAAGATTTGTACTACGTGATGACTCCCCCAAACTGTGCAATGTTATATAGTTGGAAAAATACTCTAGCCTCCATCGCATCCAAGTACACTAATTTGGAACCAGTTTGTGTTTTCTTCTTGAGTAGGAGCAACATAGTATTGGTTTCGAAAATGCCACCAACACACTTCTGCATGTTATGCATGTTCACCTCAAGATCTTTCTTTGCGGCGGTCTTTCTGAACTGCTCCAAGTATTCTTAAATCTCTGACCTGACCTGCTTCCTATGTTTGGCCTCAGTGAGTGAGCCAACTGATGGGATCCTATGTGATCTCACCATGAAATACACATTGTTCTACAATCATGCATATGAGGCTTGAATGTTGGAAATGAATGAGGTGGGTTGTTTGTCATTATGGATGAGCATGTGAGCCTTTTCTTTCTCCAACTCTTCCTCTTGGCTTGTTTTCTTTCCCAATTCAAGCAGTGCCCTTTTGTATTGCATTGACCATTCATGCACGTTAGAAATATCTATTTGTAGAACCTTAAGAGTTCTGATATGATCTTTACATTTCTACTACAAGTCATGCAAGTGGGAAATTGCCTTATGCCTGGTGACAAGCTCCTCACAAATATTTTGCATGATATCTCCTAATGATGATACTTCTTCAAGTATGGATACCTTCAATTCCTCTACATATACCTGTGTAGAAGTTGTGTTTTGCACCTCTGATAAGAGGTTCTCAACCTATTTCCTAGAAACCTACAAGTTCTTTTCCAACTATTTGTTCTCGACCATTACATATTCAGTGTTTGTCTTTGTTGCACCCTCGAAGGCCAAGTTGGTTGCGACAATGGAATTTGGATTTCTTCTAGTGTCTGCCACAATCACCCTTTCTCTGATGAATGCAGGAGATGAGAGGTCATTTGGAAAAATTTTCTTCCATGCTTGTATAATATTTTTTTTAAGTTTGTCCTAATATAGATTTCACGTGTCCATAACTGGACCATTGTCAAGAGGAAAAAATTCCTCTTCCTCGCTTGGAGCTAGCCTTGCTGCTGAAGGAGGGGGAGACTGAATTGTGACTTGTTGTGTGCTCCGCATTGTTGGGTTGTGTTATATTCTTTCCATGACTAACCTACGTAGTGAACTGGGGGGTTAGAGGGGGGGCGGATCCCCCCCTTCGTTGGCCGATTGCGCAGCAGGGGGGTCACAGGGGGGGCTACAGGCCCCCCCCGGGAAATTTTTTTTTGGACCCTATATTAGGTTGGGTGAACCTACCTATGGTTTTCGGTCCATGGTTTTGGGCATGATGGTTTTCGTTCCATGGTATTGGATGCTTCGGCATGTATAAATATGTATTGTAACATTGAAGGGAACATAATGAAAAATTAAGCTGGTAGTCCCAGTTTTGGGATCTAGTGGGAAATCTTTGTGTATAC
>APFE030848374.1:53040-74780 GCA_000404065.3 Pinus taeda | reverse complement strand
AAAGGGCAAGAAGCATGCTCAGTGGTGCCAGGTTAGGACAAGAATTCTGGGCAGAGGTGGTGGATACTGCATGTTACCTGGTCAATAGGTCACCATCTTCAGTGTTGGAGGATAAGACTCCACAAAAAGTATGGACTGGTAAGAAACCCTCTCTTTCACATCTGAGGGTATTTGGATGTGATGCATATGTACATGTTCCAAAGGAGAAATGAACCAAGTTGGATAGTAATCTGAAAAGTGCATCTTTATTGGGTATAAGGATGGTTTAAAGGGTTATAAGCTTTGGAACCCAGTAACAAGGAAGGTTGAGTACAGTCGAGATGTGGTGTTCAGAGAGGTGAAAGATGTTATTAAACATGAAGTACAACCAAAGGAACCTGTGAAGATTAGAGTTTGAACTAAAGGAGGAAGAATCAGACTCTGTAGCAGAGGAGGAATCAGAAGATTAAGAGCCACAAACTCCAGTTGTGAGAAGATCAGTTCAAGAAAGAAGGTAGCCAGAAAGGTATAGTCCATCTGCTTTCTGTTCAAATTTTGCTTTGTCTGTTACTGATGATGATCCTAGAACTGTGAAGGAAGCAATGCATTCAGAGGATGGAAAACTCTGGAAAGAGGCCATGGTTGATGAAATGGCATCTTTGCACAAAAATGAGGCTTGGGATCTGGTGGAGTTGCCGGCTGGAAGGAAACCCATTGGCAGCAAATGGGTGTTCAAGAAGAAGACAAATGCCGAAGGGAAGGTGGAGAAATACAAAGCTCGGTTGGTAGCAAAAGGTTATTCCCAGGTGCCGGGAATTGATTTTGGTGATATTTTTTCTCCTGTTGCCAAGGTAACTTCTATAGATTACTTTTATCTGTTGCTGCTGCTTTTGATTTTGAGGTAGAACAGATGGATGTGAAGACAACATTTCTTAACGGGGATTGGGAAGAGGAAATCTACATGAAGCAACCTGAAGGCTTTGCGGTGAAGGGTAAGAAAGAACTAGTATGCAAGTTAAAGAAGTCTCTGTATGGGTTAAAACAGTCACCAAGGATGTGGTATCAGAAATTTGATACATTTATACGGGGACTTGGCTTCACCAGAAGCAAAGCGGATCATTGTGTGTATTTTAAAGTAATTGGTGACCGTGTTATTTATCTGGTCTTGTATGTTGATGATATGTTGTTGGTTGGAAATGACAAAGAAATTATCCAGGATTTGAAGACCCAATTGTCCTCCAAATTCGACATGAAAGATCTCGGTGCTGCAAACTATATTTTGGGCATGGAAATTAAAAGAGATCAGGCCAAGAGGAAGCTTTGGTTAAACCAGAGGAAGTATGTCGAGACAATACTGCAGAGGTTTAATATGCAGGATAGTAAACCGGTGAAGGTTCCTATTCCTGTAGGTGTGGGGTTATCTGTTGAACAGTGTCCCAAGACACAAGAAGAGGAAGAGGATATGTCTCATGTTCCATATGCAAGTGCAGTCGGTAGCTTGATGTATGCAATGGTTTGTACTAGACCAGACATTGCACATGCAGTGGGAGTATTGAGCAGGTTTATGTCAAAACCGGGGAAGGAGCACTGAACAACAGTGAAGCGGATTTTCAGGTATTTGCATGGCACTAGTGATTATGGTTTGTGCTACCAAGGAAGACTAGGATTGCAGAGTGTTGGTATCCGGGCTTTGTTGATGCAGACTGGGCATGGAGATCTGATCAGAGAAGATCTACAAGTGGTATGTGTTTAACCTATTGGAGGTGCAGTCAGTTGGATGAGTAAGAAACAATCTGTAGTGGCACTATCAACTACAAAGACAGAATACATGGCAGCCACTCATGCAAGCAAGGAAGCAGTTTGGTTGTAGAGATTGTGTTCAAGTATGGGGTAGTACAGGGAGCTATAAGGATAGACTATGACAGCCAAAGTGCAATTTTCTTGGCAAAGAACCCTGCTTATCATTCAAAGACAAAGCACATTGATGTTCAGTATCACTTTGTGAGGGATATGATAGAAGACAAAAAGGTGTTGCTGGTAAAGGTGGACACTTTGAAGAATACTGCAGATGCCTTGACAAAATCTGTGAGCTCTGAGAAGTTCTCTTGGTGTAGAGAAACAATGGGCGTTTCAGGGCTGGAAAAATGACTAAGCTCTCTTGTGGCCCCCTGTGTAAAGAAAAAAACAAGTGGGAGATTGTTGGGTTGTGTTATATTCTTTCCACATAGTTAATAGGGGGTTTGAGGGGTACCCGTAACCCCACTTTATGGGGTTCGGGGCAGCGCCCCGGAAAAATTTTGGTTTTGGACCCTATGTTAGGTTGGTGGGCGAACCCACCTATGGTTTTGTGCATGATTTTCTCACATGTTTTTTGGACGTGATGGTTTTCGGTCCATGGTTTTGGACATGATGGTTTTCGGTCCATGGTATTGGATGCTTCAACATGTATAAATATGTATTGTAACATTGAAAGGAACATGATGAAAAATCAATCTGGTAGTCTCGGTTTTGAGATCCATTGGGAAATATTTGTGTATATGTGTTTTATGTGTTATGCTCTCGCTTTTTTATTTTTCCTGTGATTTAGAATTCATATGCAAGTAATTTCTGTACGGGGTTAAAAGCTACACATGTGCAGTCCAGTTGACCAGTTCCCTCCGGGACCCAGAAAAACAAACTAGCATGCATGAGCTACTTCTCCCAAGGCAACATGCAAAGGCTTCCCTTGTTTCAGGGATCTATTTTTGGAAGTTAGAGGTTACATGCAAGGACCATTTCAGAAACCTCCCACCAAGTTTTGTTGTCCCTAAATTTGTGGCATGTGTGTCACAACTTAGATTTTATCAAAATTCATCAACCGGACACTATAGAGCTCATTACTTACATCAACCTTGCAGCTTTGACATCCCACATTGCATCTAGGAGCTATCAGCACATTCATCTCAGCTTTTGGGTTAAGCTCGATTTCCATGTCTTGTGTTGCATTTTTGGTGCTTTTGTGTTTCACTTCATATGAATGATGTCTGCTTGATTTCAGTGAGCGCTCACTATCATTTTTATACATACTAGCTTTTACTAGCACCATTTCAGTTTTCATTGACATCTCACTATTGTCACATGCATGAAACTATTTTTCATGAACAATCATTGATTTGATGACTCACCTCACTCACATACATGTTGTTCCATTTTCTGAATCTGTCATTCGCCATTTTCATGCATGATAACTCACTTATGCTTACACTCAATATCACCATGCATTCACATTCACTTTTACTTTCAGTTGCCCGTTAGTGAGTCTTGCCAACCTTGGCCCAGACTCTACCTCACCAGATAGCATTGCGGAATCCTGAGAGGGAAGGATCTGCCTTCCTCTTCAGAAATGTGCATTTCTGCCTAGCAGCTATTCCCTAGGCCTGCTTTGCACAATCCTGAGGGACAATGGCTGCTGGCCCAAAAAATTGCGCAATGCAGTCACTGAGCCTGCAGTCATTGCTAGCTGAAATTGTGCATTATGAAATTCTAGTAGTCAGCAGTCAAGATGGAATGTGCATTGTGCAGTTCCAGCAGCCAGTTAGCCTCCTCACAGCCCAGACTATGCCTTGCACAGTCTTGGCAGTTAGTCTCCCGACCTCTTGGCAGAAATTTCACAACCTTCATGATTAGTCACACATGTATGCCACAAGTCAATGCTCAAGTTCATTTTGGTTTTCAACTGACAATTTGCTTTCCATGAGTGTTTCCATGTCTCTAGGTATCAGAGGCATTCATATGCCTCTTAGCAGCATAGGTGAAAAGGTTATGGGAGAGTAGAGTCAAAGACACTATTCATAGCACACTTAGGGATGCAGTCAATCAAGTGTGTATTAGCTTGCCTACCCACGAAGACATCAAGTTGTTCATAGACAAGGATGTCAAGATATAATGGCAACAACATCACAGTGAGAAGAATCATGAACAATAGTTGAAGGCAACATACTGGATGCAATGAATGCAAGAGGAAGGTTATTAACAACACAGAGGCAGAACAAAGTTGCAAGCTCAAGCATATCCACTGGTGATGAAATAAACTTTGGATACTCACGCTATGAGGTGACAGTGTGACATGAAGATTGCACGAATATAGAGAATGGAATAAAGAAGGATTTTCATGTGTTGAAGCAGTGACTCAAGGAAGAACATGATCTGCACAAACAAGCGAATGAGTTGCAGTAGGAACAGGAACAACAGGGAGCACAACATGCACTCACGGATGAAACTACGCCTGTACAAGTTATAGATCCATTCCAGTAGCTGGCATGGAGCAGACATGGTGAGAAGTGTTGATGATCTCATGCAATGGATTTAGCAGTATGCATGCCATTGTTCACATGCATGTGACCCAACCCATTCAGCACACTCACCAAGGCGAAGAGAAGAAGCAATTCCAACTACAATTGAACATGTAGTTGATAGTTGATGTGCATGACCAACAGGACACACTAGACGATCAACACAGGCACTATGCATTAGTGTGTTGCTGTCTCGGTTGCACCAAGAAGACCATGTGCATGCTAGTAGATGAGTTGGATGAAGGAGCCACACCAATGCACATGGATACAATGGAGGCAAGAGTTCGCTTCAACAAGATGTCACCATGGGGTGCATGTGTAGCATCACAATGACCAAGCTTGGCATCAGCTCACCACCTTCACCATCACAAGCATGTCAAAGAGTTGGTATCACCTCAATGGACCAAGTGTCAGTGATGTCTTACATGGCTTGCTCAATCCAGTTTGTCTCACATGAACACATGTGCATTGTAATGTAACATCATGTCAAGTGGAAGTTCAAGTATCAATAGTTGGATGTAATAGTCATAGAGTAGATGAAGAGTAATGAGGGTAGATGAAATATCACAGAGGGGAATGTCAAGGGTCACCCCACCCTTTTCTATAAATATAACTTCATAACTCATTGTAGAGGCTTTTCATCAGCCAAGCTTCGATAGGATTATCTTAGAGAAATCTTGGACAATATTGTAACAAGCCTTGGCTTCTCCAATGAGTAGAGCTTGTATATATCTTTGGAGGAGTAGGCAGTTGTGGTTGTAATGTTCCACTATTGGAACTAGTGGGTGTACATGGATGTATTGTGTGACTGGAACTTATATGTCTTAATAAAATGGATCCAACATGTTTTCATGCATATGTTGTTATTGTAGTTGGGCTATTCTAGTTGTTGTAGCAATGTATGTTGTTTAACTTATGTAGTTGTGTATGAACTATTTTGTATGCAATTGTATGAATCTTGTTGCAGATGTGTTGTTGGTTTGAACATCAATTTTGATTGCTTGCTATCTTGCTTTCTAGCTGGTGATGCATTTTTTCTCGTGTGTTCCCTTCCAAGTCAAGTACTATTAAAGGTTTCCAAGGGGCGCACTCACCTCACTCCCCATGTGTAATAACCTTTCATGCACCTTCTTTGGCTCGTTGTAGTTGTCACACCCTTGCTACCAACAGAGTTATCTTACTTTCCTTTGTGTGAAATTGTGGTCAAGGAATTACCATATGATCCACTGCTAGGACTCCCACACCAAATGGTCTAAGGTCTAATTGGGACTTCTTACTGGGGAGATCCCCTGACATGTTGGTGGGTCCAGAACCATCATCATCTCTCAAATTGAAATCCATTTGAAAAATGTTTGGAATCTGCCCAAGGATGAGAAAGAAAGATTCTACATGTTCGTGTATTTACCTGATGTAATTTGTGCCCAACATTAGTTTCCTAGCATGGGTTGGACATGGACACGAAAAGAGATTTCCGTTAACATTTATTTCAAGTTTCTTTCCGACTGTAGATACCAAGGATTTATGGTGATCTTGAACGCCCATTTCAACATCTCGGTGTACAAATTGATCTTTGCGTAGGATCCACCTTGCATGCCCTAATAAGAGATGGAGGAAATACTTAACATTGTAGATTAGTATGCCTCACCCAGTGGCACCTTCATCAGGATGTTTGGTAGAGGGAAGCCTTTGCATGTTCTACGAAGGTATGCCACAGACAAGTTGGTCATGCAAGAGGTCTCATATCACATCTCCACAGGGTTATAAGCAAGGTTGCATAGGATGAAGAAGTCACCATGGTCTACTCTTCCTTTGCATATTGGGTTGTATGATATTAAGAACCTGAAGGATGCAGATGTCGAAGCTAAAGAGATAGTGATGTTTGGGTTCGGCACTAAAGACTATAATATGTAGTATAATCCCCATGGTATTTACAAGAACCAATATGCGGAGGTGTACTATCCATGGATCCATGAGACATGTCATTATGTAGAGGAGTACCCTTAGAGGTACTACTACAACTACTCCAATCTCAATGAATTGGTCAGTAGAGCAACAACATGGAAATTTTCTCTATTGGCAGTAGCACCACAGGAAGCAACAACAACATCATTAATAAGTAGCAAATCGGTGCATGGCAAGGGTAAGAGGAATATTTTAAAGAACCCACAGGTTGAGAAAAGCTACAAGTTCAAATAATATCCTATCGTTGGGAAAGCATCTTTGGCAGTGGAGGCAAAGAGGAAACAATGCATAAAGAGGGAAGAGCGAAGGAAGAAAGAAATGCAAAGGCACGAGGAAGTAGAAAGGAGGTTCCGGAAAACAGAGAAGAAGTTTAAGGAAGAGAAGTATAAATAGTAAGAAGAAAGGCAAGGCATAATGACAGAACAAACAATGCTCATACAGGTTGATGAGCTAGAAAATCGAGCAGTTGAAGAAGAGGGTGAGTAGCTACAAGATCAAGAGCTTTCTCGGCAGATTGAACAACTGATTGAAGTGAAAAACATGGAGTTGGGATAGGAGCCACAGGACCAAGACACTGACCTCATGTCGAGAGCACTCAAGGTCACCTCTTAGTCTCCACCTCCTCCAGCGTCAGAACCAGTCCCAAGCAAGAAAGGAGAGGTTGTTCTCATTTATGATGATTTAATGATGGATGTGTATGATCTATCATTTGACAAGTTACTAAAGATGATTTTCCAAGCACATAGAAATAATTTCCTGGATGATCAAGCATCACCTGCATTCATGAAGGAAAGGGTGATAGTGTCAGATGTAAGAAAACATCCAGTTTCCATGGTCAATGCCACATTTGCATATGTAGGAGCCACAAGATCAAATATCAAGTTCTTGTTAGCTGAGAATGAATAGATGGAAAATAAATTGCAGGCATCCAGGAAAGAGGCAGAACAATCTAGAGAGCAGAGTGTAGGTTCCCCAATGACAGAGATGAGGAAAGAAATACTTTCTGAAGTACCAACACTTGAGACTACCATGTGGAAGCTCAATGATGGATTCATCACTTTGTATAAGGATCTCTAGACAAAGCTATGTTTGGATGTTGATCCAAAACTATGAGAAACTCATCCCATTTGTCAACAACATATAGGATTCATATGCATGGTTACATAAGAGTTTGGAGGTCATGGTAAGAACACACATGATCCCAAAAATTGGTTTCCTCACCAAAGATAAGCACAAGAACCAAGTCTGGTTAGAGATCGATAAGTACATGGAGAAACTAAGGCGAGAGGCCACCAATGACCACTTGGAGTTGAGCGCACAAAACATGAAGAAGTACATTGCTGGTCCTATTATGGTCAAAACCATGCTTCACATGCTTCAGAATGATTTGGACAAAGGTTCTAAGACCATATACAAAGAAGCTATGGAGGCAACAACCTGCTATCATAAAGAGACCATCAAGGAGTTTGGGGACTTCATTGCACAGTACCAAGCTTGGTATTAGTACCTGGCTGAGAAGCATCAAGTGGAGGTTGTCGAGTCGGTATTTCCCCAAACTTCCGAGTCATAGTATTTTATCTTTTTAGGTTATCTCTAGCCTATTTTGTCTCACATGGGTACATGTGGAAAATATATACTATTGGTAAATATGTTGTAAGTGAAATTTCAAGTGTCATTAGTGGAATGTGAACAGTAACTATGTAATGTAATGAGTTATTTATAAAGAAGTTGAAGTGTCATGAGGGTAGTCAAAGAGTCCCAAAGGGTAATGTCAAAGGTCACCCCAACATTTGTTATAAATAGAACCACATAGCTCATATAACGGGATTTTCGGAGCCAATATTTTGGCTAGTGTTGGAAACGGGTTCCACCAAGAGAAGTTTTGGGGCTAAAAGCCCATGTTTTGGGATAACGTAATAATGTTATAATGTCTATGCATTTTGTGGTCATGGGGTGTGAAGGTGTCAAGAGTCATAAAGGGTTGTCCATGCTTATTTTGGAAAGTGTCAAGTTAGCTGTAAAGATCCACCCATGGTCCGTGGACCATGGGATTGTATAAAAAAGAGCTAAGTAAGTAAGCTCTAAGTAGTGAAGTGAAGTAAGGTAAAAAGTAGTGAAGTAGAGTGGAGAATTCTAAGTGTTTTTAGGTCTTAGTGTAGGTAGAGGCTATAAAGCTAAGTTCACAGAGGCCTAGGGTGGAAGTACACAGCTAAGTGCGCGGACCCCTATAGTTATGTGCATAGGGTGGATAGAGTCTATATTAAACTAGAAGATATCAATAAAGAGAAATATTCTGCAATTACTATGTATTTAGTTCTTGTTAATGCATCTGATTATATTGTGTTTTGGGTTTAATTTACAATGTTTATTTGATCCACGAATATATGTGATTGTATCGATTAATTGAACACAAGTAAGGATATCAGTTTACACAACACTAACTGTGATTGATTAATAAGATAAGTAAAACACTTAAGATAACTTGGGAACCTATACAATATATTTTCATAGCTGCGTGAAAATACCTAGACCACGGGTTAGGGCTGCACGAAGATCAATCGTACACCTTCGTGGATGTACTGAAGGGCAAAATAAAGGGTAGACTGACAAAGCCCTAAGGCTTAGCGACCTGCGTGAAAGTAGGGGCAAAGGATATAAACCAACATCATGACCATCTCAGGGTGTGGAAACTTGGTTCTAGCATCCCCCCATACTACTTCAAGTGAGACTTTGGTCCACGCTCCACGGGCTGATACCGAAAGGGCCAGTAGTGTAGGATTTGTTTGGCTAACTAATGTTGAATTTGGGTCAGGGCCCACAAAGCCAACAAATGGTTCCGTTGTCAAGTCCGGAATCTGCATGAGAGATGTGTGATGTTGTATCACTAGAATCCAACTAAGAAAGAGATCGAGGACTAGTTGGATATAAAGATCCATGAATTTGTGGTGCAGGAGAACAAAAACTCATGGCTGACAAAGGAACAGTGGCTAGACAAGTACTTGTATACATAAATCCATGAGATTTTTTTTTTTCCTTTCCAATTGAGTTATATGAGTGGATCGTGAAACTAGTGGATAGCCAAGGAAGGTGGAGGCTTGACGGTCCTATTGTCTAGACCTCGGAGCTAGTATAGAGACTAGAAGCTTCTAAGGATAAGATTGTGCGCATTTTCAATCATTGTCTTGATCATATCATAGGAGGATTTGTGACTGAATTTGTGGTCGATACCTTAGTTAGTTATAGTGAGGCAGAGTGATGCTTTTTCAAAGGTCCACGAGGGAAGTACTTGAAGTCTTTAAATACTTGGATTAAGATGTTATTGTGCAAAAAATGGGTTATGCAGCTACCTTGATGTTCAAAGCTACACGAAGTGGAAAGACTTACAAGAACGAAGGAAGAAAGGGCCTTGAATATAGCCCATTGATTTCACCTCCTTTGAGTAACAAAGAGGGAGTAGCGCAGGCTTCTCTACAAAGTGTAGTTTAGTTGATAAAACAAGGATTCCCATGACTGCCACCTCCAAATACACCACCTCCAACTTTGCCACCTGCAACTTCACCCACACCACCACCACCTCCACCACAATTCAACATGGAAAATTTAGTGAAGTTGCCTTTGTTTAAGGGCTTCGGAAATGAGGACTCGGACCCGTTCTGGTTCATCGTAAAAGATGTATGGGAAGCTTAGGGCGTCACAGATGATCACATGAATAAGGTAATGTTGGTTAGTGCTTTACAGGATCATGCGATAACTTGGTACATCAAATACTCTAATGATAATCCAAACGTTGGTTTGGCAGAGATCCAGACAGTGCTAAATAAAGAGTTCAGTAGGCCTAAATATGAGGCGCAGTTAATTGTGGGGTTCAAGAAAATCATGATGAAACTAGGTTAGACACCTTGGGAATTGGATCAGAGATTGAAGTGTAAAATCTACGAAGATAATATGAACTTAACAGATGGACATCATTGCGAGTGGTTTGTGGCTTCGCTCCTGTCTCACCTAAGGGTTGCACTATCACAATAGAATATTACGACCCAAGCAGAGGCCTTGGAGATTGCAATAAGACTGTATGAAACACCAATGCAAGAAATGAATCTAGGGGTTCAACAAATCCATGCACAGTTTCAAAATATTTGACTTCAAATGCAAAGCGTGAAGCAGGATAGAAAATTTCGATTGGAGGCACATGAATAGATATGGTGCCTGGAATGTAAGGGTTAGGGGCATGACAAAGACCACTGCCCAGTCTTTGCGAACTATATTGCAGGAGGAGGACCAACGCCTTTGAGGACAGAAGCCCAAGTAGGACTGAGCACAGGGCTTGCAATGTGGTGTTCTATATGTCAGGTATCAGGGAAACATACAACTGATAACTTCCATTTTTTGTAGAAGTTTGTACAAACACCACAACAACTGTTCTGCAACTTTTGCAGTTCAATAGGGCATGATGAGCGCAACTAATGAAGTTATGAATTGATGATGGATAGAACACCCACCTAGAGAGTTTAGGCAGAAACAAAACCCCCTGACCAGAGTGTTGGGATGGTGTGAACAGGTTTTCAGGGGCACAAATGAGGCTAAGGCTGAGGCAGAGTGGACCTAGTAGAGGTCGGGGACAACTGATCTATTACAATTGTGGAGGACTAGGACACTATGCCTGTGAATGCACTAACCCAACACATCCGTCATGTAAATATTGTACTCAATTTGATCATGAGATAGAGGATTGTCCTATACTAATAGCAAGGATACACAACAAAGGAGTGCTACCACCGTAGCCAACTTAGAACCTGTAGATGATGAGGTTTGAGCCTCGCGAAGAGGATCCAAATGTGAATATAGTGCTCTCAAGTGGAATTGCAACAGGAGACGATAAGGGGAAACAAGCTGAAGACAACACATGGGTTCGCAAAGCTCCGATGAAGTAGGCTGAATTTGATTTGGAGCGTGCACGTGAAACATTCATGGAAGCAAAAAGGATCTTTGCTGAGACATCTACCTCAGGGAGCTAGGATAAGCCTATTCAGGAAATGGAGCCTTCTATGCTTATGACCTTTCTAGAGACCTGCATGAAGTTGCTACGTGATAGCAAGGCTATGAAGGGGTTACAGGAACTTATAAATAGATGCAGCGGAAATGCTCTGAGTGAACCGTGCGTGGTACGAAATATTGGTAAGCATAAGGAAATGACAAGGCGTGAGATGAGACTCACTACGCAGATAGGAGAATATGAAATGGATCAGGTTGTTCTGGATCTAGGGTCTAACACGAACGTTTTGCCGAAGTAGACTTGGGAGCGTATGGGGAGACTCACGCTACAGTGGTCTCCAATTCAGTTAGGGATGGAAAATTAATAGAAAATCATCCCCATGGGGTGACTATAAGAAGTAACTATAGATATTGATGGCATAAGTGCATTGGCTGAATTTGAAGTGATAGAAATTGTGGATGACAACAACCCCTACCCTGCGCTCCTTAGCATTGATTGGACTACTGACATGAACGGGGTAATCAACCTAAAGAAGAGAAAGATGATATTTGGAAAGAAATCACTTCGTGTAATGGTACCCCTAGATCCTGTTAAATGATTGCATTGTACTGAACCAAGATTTGTTCCCTACCAATTTTACAGAGTTAGAGGGGATAATAGGATACCTAGGCATTATGAAGATCACGTTAAAACATGACGCGAAGCTGGTTAAGCAAAGACCTTACTGTCTCAATCTGAAGTATAAGGAGAAGGTCTACTTAGAGTTAAATAAGATGCTCGTAGAAGGCATCATTGAGCCTGTAGAATAATCTGATGAGGTGAGCCCAATGGTGGTATAGGAAAAAAAGCAGAAGGATGAAATAAGGATATGTGTAGATCTCAGGAAGTTGAATGACGCTTGCATGCATGATCCTTTCCTGAATCCATTCATTGATGAGGTATTAGATAATGTAGGTGGCCAGGAAGCGTACTCTTTCATTGATGTGTTTTCTGGGTACAATCGTATCAAAATCGCTCTTGAAGATAGATGCACGACAACCTTCACAACTGAATGGGGATGTTTTCAGTACGCTGTAATGCCTTTTAGATCGAAGAATGCGCCTGCAATTTTTTCACTCGTAGTCATTGCTACATTCAAAGACTTCATTCATAAGCTTCTAGAGGTTTACTTTGATGACTCGACTGTGTTTGGGTTGGTAAAATTCCATGTGGCCAGTTTGCGCTTAATGCTAGATACTTGTTGAAGGTACCAGATTGCATTCAATTTGAAAAATGTCTATTTTGTGTTCCTTTTGGGACTCTACTGGGTCATGTGGTTTGTAGACAGGGACTGATGGTAGATCCCACAAAGATCGCAGTGATACTTGGAGGCACCGAGGAGTGTGAAACAACTACTTGCAACCTTGGGACATACTGGGTACTACAGGAATTTTATCATGGGTTGTGCCTAGATCACCATACATATGGAAAAGCTGTTGAAAACGGATGTCACATTCTGTTGGAATGAGGACTGTCAGAAAAGATTGGATGTACTGAACGGAAAAATGGTCACTGCACCGATTTTAGTCTTTGAGGATTGGAAGGAGGTTCATGTACATGTAGACACATCATGTATAGCACTAGGAGCACTACTGACATAAGCCAATGGAGGAGACTTGGAACATTCTATAAAATTCACAAGTAGGAGGTTATCTAAGGCTGGGAAGAACTATTCCATCACTGAGCACGAAGGATTAGCTATGATATACGCGATCTAGAAGTTTAGACACTATTTTCTAGGTGGACATTTTAAAATGTAAATGGATCATTCTGCGTTGAAATACCTAGTCAATAATCCTATGTTGGGGGGGGAGAATATGTAGGTGGTTATTATTTTTCTAGGAATGTGATTTTGAAGTTATTGTGAAGCCTAGACAACTGAATGCGCTACTAGAACATCTATCATGCATCGAAACGGGGGAAGAGCCTACTAATTTGGAGGAGGGATTGCTTGACTCGCAACTCTTTGCAGTGTGTGTCACAGATGGTCACTTTGAAGAAAATTTACACTTCCTAATGATAGGAACTGCCCATGAAGGCTACACTATCTAGGAGAAAAATGAGTTAGTGGTGCACGCGACAGAATTTTTTCTCATTGCCAGACATCTTCACAAAATGGGGTCTGATGAAGTATTGTGACAATATGTACCAGAGTTTGAAAGAAGCAGTATCCTTGCAGACACTCATGGGGGTGTTGTGAGAGGCCATTATGTAGGAAGAGTGATTGCACAGAAGACTATACGCATAGTTTTGTGGTGGCCAACCCTCCATAAGGATTCTAAAGCCTATTATAGGGTGTGCGACATGTGTCGAAGGACTAGCAGGCCATCATGAAGAGATGAGCTACCCTTGAACCCACAGATGATGCTACAACCTTTCGAGAAATGGGCCATAAATTTTGTGGGACCCATTCAGCCCCAAGGAAAGAAGATGGGAGCACAGTACATTATCATCGCAAATGAGTATTTGACTCGATGGGGGGAGACACAACTTGTGAAGGACTGCACTGGCATGATTGTTGTGAAGTCGCCTTCACCTGAAATAGAGGAAGAAATCGATGAGCAAATAGAGCAGCATGGAGCAGACCCACATATGGTGTTGTACCACATCAAACGTCCAAGAGAACAAGAAATAGTGGGGCCGTAGAAGAAATCAAAAGTTAGTAAGACATTGTTGGACCCAATCACCCTAACAGAGGGAGATTTGAATGACATCGAAGACACGGTGCCAAATGTCACCGTGGAGGTACTACAACAGCTTGAGTAGTAGCAACAAAAACTATTGGGGGCATCCAGAAGGGTATGAATGATCTGCAGATCCATGCATCACAGGCTAGCACAATGTCCACCAGTATCACTATCACTACTTCAGAAGCTACCGAGATGTTGTGTGTGAAGGACTCCTGAGTGATAGTGTTGCTGGATGGAGCACTGACCACAGAAAACGAGCTAACAGGCTCACTATCAGCGCCCTTAAGGGAGTGGGGTTGAACTTGGCAGTGCTTCCTAATGAGGCGCTACACCTACTGTAGGATGGGGTGATCACAGAGTTGAGGGCCTGCGAACACCATGCTGTGCAGGTGATCAGTGAGCAATAGATCAATAATGTGTAGCTATCCCTACAGAAAGACTCTGCCATCACCACCATGACTCAGGTAATTGAACAAAACAAGCGCACATTTTAGGTCATGGAGGAAGCATGACGAATGCTCCCGGAGTTGGCCATTCCTGAGGGAGAATCAGCCAAGCTGTGCATTCGCAAGCTTGTTATAGGGGTGTACAACTCTCGTACAGATTCAGCTAAGGTTCACCTAGAGCTGAACCTATAGATTGCAGATTTAGAGTTGAAGGACCAACCTTCATCTCCACCGAAAGTAAAGGATCAGCACACAACCGCTGTCACAGAGAAAATAGCGGTGGTAGAAAATGCAGTAGAAGACTGCACATGGCTATTTAAATAGTCGTTCAAGGTCCTGACGATTCTCCAAGAGGATCCTAATTTACATCGGCTGGTGACAGAGGCGTGAGAACTGCAACAACGCTATGACGAAGTAAAAGGTACAACACACACCATCACTCTCACACAAAGATTGGTGAAGTTGTAGGAGGCCAAAACATTGAAGGAATAGGTAGATGCAGCGCAACACAAAGAGGCAGTGCTGAAGGTGCACTTGAAGCCCTGGTTGGACGATGCTTATTTAGTCACAACCTCCATTGAAGGCAAGCTTGCTAATCTGCAAGCGATTCAACAAAAGCTTTAGTCTAACAGTTCAGGACTAGTGACAAAGTAGTTGGTTGAGGAAGTGAAGTAGGAAACTGCGCATTGCACCGTTGAAGTGGCAGTCATACAGGTCGAGCTGGGAGGTCTTCATGCCAATATCTCCACGCCCACAAAGTGACTCGAGGGCGAGTCACCATGTTTGTGTTGGGGGCATGTTGGGAACGAGTTCCCTTAAGAGCATTTTTTGGGGTTAAAAGCCCATGTTTTTGGATAATTTTGTAATAAATTTGTAAAGTCACTACATTTTGTGTTCACGGAGTGCGAATGTGTTAAGAGTCATAAAGGGTTGTTTTCCCTTATTTTGTAAAGTGTCAAGTTGGCTGTAAAGATCCACCCATGGTCCGCGGACCATGGTATTGTATAAAAAAGAGCTAAGTAAGCTCGCTCTAGGTAGTGAAGTGAAGTAAAGAAAAAAGTAGTGAAGTAAGTGTTCTCGGGTCTTAGCATAGGTAGAGGCTCTGCAGCTGAGTGCATAGAGGCGTAGGGTGGAAGTCCGTAGCTGAGTGTGTGGACCCCTGCAGTTGTGTGCGTGGGTAGATAGAGTCTTTATTAAACTAGAAGATATCAATAAATAGAAGTATTCTTCAATTACTATGTATTTAGTTCATGTTAATGCATCTGATTATATTGCGTTTTGGGTTTAATTTACAATGTTTATTTGATTTTCGAATATATGTGATTGTATCAGTTAATTAAACACAAGTAAGGATATTAGTTTACGTGGCGCTATCTGTGATTGATTAAGAAGATAAGTAAAACACTTGAGATAACTTGGGAACCTATACAATATATTTTCATAGCTAAGCGAAAGTAACTAGACCACAGGTTAGGGTTGTGTGAAGGTCAATCGTACACCTTCGCAGAGGTACTGAAGGGAGGAATAAAGGGTAGACTAACAGAGCGCTAAGGCTTAGAAACCTACACAAAAGTAGGGGCAAAGGGTATAAACTGACATAATGACCATCTTAGGGTGCAGAAACTTGGTTCCAGAATCCCCCCATACTACTCCGAGTGAGATTTCGATCCACGCTCTCTGGGCTGATCCCGAAAGGGCCAGTGGTGTAGGGATTTGTTTGGCTAACTAACACCGGACATGGGTTAGGGCCCACAAAGCCAACAACTAGGATTAGGCTTAGAAAAGGCTTGGGAATATTGTTATGAGATTTGGCTTCTCCATAGTGTAAAGCGAGTATACTTCTTTGGAGGAGAAAGTGTTTTTAACTGTAATGTTCCACTATTGGGTCTAGTGGTTGTCAATGGTGTATGTATGGATGGAACTTTCACTTCTAATAATAATAACAAAGCCAACATGCTTTCATGCATATGTTGTTATTGTAGTTGAACTATTCTGGTTGCTTTAGCAATCTATGTTGTTTAGCTTACACATTTGATTCTGAACTACTTTGTATGTAGTTGTATGAATCTTGTTGAATGTGTGTTATTGGATTAACTCGTCACTTTCGTTTGTGAACTATTCCACATTTCATCTTGTGATGTCATTCTGCTCGTGTGTCCTTTTCAGGCTACATACTATTACAGGATTCTAATGGGCACACCTCCTTTTCCTATGTGTGTGTTAGAACCCCCATGCATCTCACTTGACTTGCTGTAAGGTCACATATTTGCTTCACCGCAAAGTTATCATACTTATCTATGTGTGCTACTGCGGTCAAGGCATTACCCTCCAAATGGTATGAGGTCTAGTTTGGACTTCTTACCAGGGAGATCCAACACCATCAACATTTATGGTGCTAGAAGGAGGGCCAGATGAGAAGTTGAGCCCTTCAAGTATATTTTTAATTTTTGCACATCATTTATGACTTATATCACAATCACACCCTTGACATATTTTTCTCACGTTGATGATTTCGATGTGTCGGTAGATGTTAGAGATGAATTGTCACAACTCAAATTTGATGGTGAAAGTGGAACATCCCTATTAATCCATGCAATTTCCTTTCTAGGTTTCTATGATAGGAATGAGGTCCCTCAGACAACGGTTTTTGTGGGTTTTTCTTTTACACATTCAAAGGGCACATCAAGCAATGGTGTCACACATTTCCTGTGACCTATAAACATTATTTTGAGCACATGGTTAGAGAATTAGGTTGCGTTTTCATATTTTATGATCGTAAATCACTTCATCACAAAATTTAGAAAATGTGAAAAGCACCTGACGAATCAATTGTGCAATTTTATGATCGTTTCTATCATTACTATTTTGAATTTCCAAAAGATGATGTTGACTAGAAATTTCAAAATGAAATATTTCAGTATCTTGTTCACATCTCTCAGAATCCACATGAGTTATAATCTTTTGAACCCCTCCCAACATTCCTCGGTGTTAGAGCTTTGAAATATGAGATAAACAAGGTTATTGTCCCAAGTGACTCTCTGTCCCCTTCTCATCAAACAGATCTAGCTCTACAGGACGAGGTGGGAGAAGTTATGAAACTACCTAATGAACTATCACCATATCCTCCTACCCCACCTGCTATGTATTTCTGCACATATTTGGGCTGCAAGCCTAATGGTTGTCACATGGTCTCATCTTCTCAGCCTCCGTCCACTAGTTCCTTTGATCCTCCATATTTTGGTATGTTGTGTTCATCTATTCCGGACTTCACATGTAATGTTCATGAGGATCAATTTATGGATGGAGTTGGTGTTGAACAACCAACCTACTTTATTATTTTGATGAGTGTGTGTGCGAATATAAACAAGAAGTTGTGATGAAGGATCACCTCCTTCTTCAGTCTACACCTCATCTACTTTATCCTTACATCTTCTATGATTCTACCATTTCTGATTCCTCTTGTGAAAATATATCTCCAAATGTTTCCACTTCAGAGGCATATATAAACATCCTTCTTTGAAGGGACAACCTCTTATTCTCTCAATAAGTCAGGATATCTCTTTTTCCTCATGAAATAAATAAGTGCCTATGCATAGTTCTATGAAAATGAAATGAAAAAAAAAATAAAGGTGAAAGAAGAGAAAGGATTCCTACGCAGAGAGATGACGCAAGTAAATCCGCCAAGGTATTTTTCAGGCTCGCTAGTAGGGGAGAAATTCTTTTGTTCTTAAAGTGACTCTGTCAAGGTACTATATAGGCTTGCTGGGAGTGGAGAAACACTAGAGATGAAACTAAAACTCTGACATTATATATTACTTGTGCATCAATATACCCCTCATCCCTAGTCGAAACAACTGAGTTGACTTGGCTTGATATGTTTGTTGTTCATAAAGAGAAAGGTAGGGCCTACATCTTTAACTCAAAATAGTGAAGAAGATATGATGATCAAAGAATCAAACAATAATTCCAGAAGAGTTAGACTTGATTTACAAGTGACAAGGTCCATACAAAGAGCTTGGGTTCTACCAGTGTGTCACCAATGTTGTAGCAGCTACAACCACACTCCAAATTTTTTCTTATGCTTTGTTTTTTAGCCTCCCTCCTAAGTCACAGTAGCTCATCTTGCATTAACCCTAGTACTTATTCTTTGATGGACATTTATCTTAAGCATTATGGCTTGTGTTTTCTTACTTTCTTTACTGTCAAACCCACAATCTAATTCCTTGACTTGGTTTCAACCCGGTTCCACGCATGCCTTTGTGAATTGTACAATCCTTGAGGGAAACCAACCTTGCTCACTGGAATTGCACAACCCAAGTTGGTAGTGAGCCTTCGGCTCCAAAATTTCATAGACTTAGCTTACTACCATCCTTCAGTTGGGATAATGCAGATCTTGAGAGACAACACAAAGCCACTCAACCCAGAAATTGAGCAGAAGCTTCTTGCTCAGAAGTTGCTCAGTGCATGAGCTAGTGATTTTCCCAGTACATCCCAGAACCATGCAATCTCTTTGGGAAATTTGTGCCAAATTTTACCCAAAAAACAAAAATTAAAACGTGAAAAAGCATCCCCAGAAAATAGGGATCTATTTTTATCACCTAGAGGAGACACTTGAGTTATGTTGGAAACTTCTGCCAAGTGTCACTTTTTCCTTTATTTTTGGCCTTCACGTCATAAACCCTAAATTGACCAAATATTTTTAATGGATTCTACCAGAGCTCATTTTCACATTCAATCTTGGAGCTCTGACGTTCCCAAGGAGATTAAGGAACCTCTGTTGTGATCTTCATTGCTTTTTCGAGTAAGTCTTCTTTTTTTAGTCTTTTGTTGCTTTTTATGTTGCTTTTGTTTGTTTATGTTGTGAGATTGTTGTTCCACTCATTTTCTTGAATGAGCGCTAGTGTTTTAATTTGTTTTAACTTGTAAAAGTGTTGTTTTAAGTTTTTCACTGCCTTTCCCAAGTGTCGCATGCATCACCCATTTTCTGCACTAACAGTCACTGTTGCGGCGACTCTCTCCACATGCTTCACTTTCCTTTAGTTTGATTAATTCCTACACTTTTTTCACTCATATGCATCATCATTCATGTAGATATACACCCATCATCATTAAATCCTTCAGATTTGTTCGATTTCTCACCTCCCTTGGGAAGATTTGGGATTCCTTGGCCTGGATCTTGTTTTCCCAAGAATGCACTACACATTTCTAGAGCTCAAGGCCTTAGCTTTGGCTTCTAGAATTGCACAGAGGTTTTCGAGGCTTGGTTCTAACTACATATTATGAAGTTCTAGGAGATAACCTCAAGCCTTCGCCACTAAGACTATGTAATGCACAATATCTCCTAGCTTGTGCCTAGACTGAACTATGCATTGCGCAGTTCCAGTCAACAAGACCTCCCTAGTGGTTATTGGGACTTCGCAATGCGTACTTCCAACTAGAATCTAGTCACCTTTGTGAGCCAAGATTGTGTAATTATTCCCAACAATTTCCGAGTTTGTTGCTTGGTTTGTTCTTGAAGTGCTTTTGGTTTCAAGATAACATTTGCATGCAATGAGCATCCTCTCTTTCTCCAGGTACAACAATTGTTGAGAAAATCTCTAGAAGTTACAGGTAAGATGGCTTCCAAGAGAGTTGCATCAAAGGATACTATCAAGGGTAGCACTGGGAATGGAGTTGAGTAGGTGTCAGTGATTTTTCTAGTTTATGCAGACACTTAGTTGTTCATTGAGAAGGGCATGAAGTTTAAAAGGTAGGAAATCAAGGATATCTTTGCAGGGGACTTCAAGGAAGATCTAGAGGATCGGTAGGTTTATATCAATTTCCATAGGTCAGGCTTATCTAAGGCTTCATGCAGGTACCCCACTTTCCCATGTGTGGGCATCATCCAGTGGATTGTCTCACACACAGATCTAGAGACTATGACATTGAGCAGTGCCAGTGGGATACATCTTTCCAAACTCAGGGCAGAGAACTATCAACATATGTATCATTTACCTCTGTCAGTGAACCACATGGATGCAGTTTTCTATGCTACCCACAACTTTGTGAACATTAGAGATATTGTAAAGCATTGGGTGAAATATCTGTCAAATTTCAAAGCGACACCCATTCATGTTTACAAGACAAAGTCATTCAGGAAGGCCTACTAATCCTTGATCATATTTGCATGTTGATTATATGGTCAAGAGAGCATGGAGACCTTCCTAGAAAATTAGGTGGTTTTCTTGGACTGGTTGGTGAATGATGGAAGGCCATTCAAATGGCTGGATATGTTGGCTCTTTAGTTGGAAGTCCATGTGTAACAACCCTAGTGAAAATTCCATGTAATAAAGTTAAAAACAATAACCACGGATGAATGGGACACGTATTCCAAGTTGAATGTTGGGCAAGGCTATTACCGGGAATAGTGTCCACTCGGATGCTACTATTCCCACTAAGATTGGTAGCTATCTTAGAAACAAACAAGTAAAGTCTACTTTCGTTTTCCTTTGTGAAAATAGACAAGAGGGGAACCAAGGAGACCAACCTTAGCCTTGCGCTTGATTTCCTCTCCTTCCTAATAGAACTTTGCCGCTTCTTCTTCATCTGCCAAGCTTCATAGAGCACATGTGGAATCACAACAACATACTACTATCGAAGAACAAAGATATATATTCATAAATAACACAGGACCAGATGTGTGTTAACCATACAAATGCATATATAAGTAAAAATACAAGAATATGGTGGAGAACTTGAATAAATTTATTAATATCAAAAGTAGCCAAAGGATTACAACCATATGTTCTGACCCAACATCATCCTCTAGCTAGAAAGCCCTTCTTCACCTCAAGTAAAGCTTAGGTCACCCAACACTATGAATGTACACCAGAAAACCAACAACACTTCTCTATAAGATACAAAATTCCAGCCTTCGGATCTCTGTGATGAGGGATCCATATATAGATGATTACAGGGAGGTAAGTCATCTTCTGGGGTCTTGATTAGTGTCTTCTCTCTGATAGTTCCTAGTTCCACTTGGAGAATGATGATCTCTTACTCATCCCTGGTCGAAAAAGAGGCAAGTGTCAGAGGGGAAGCTTATGGAAGATTCCATGATCTTCCACCTCGCATTTTGTCCCTACCATTTGTCCATTCCCAACCATCTCATCCTATAGGGGAGCAATTCAGTATGCATCACACCTTGTACACTGGGAAGGTGATATGCATCGCACCCTCTGCACTGGGTTTTCAGTATGGTCTAGTTTTGACCATTTATGAGCAGTTTTTAGTGGAGAACTTCTGGGAGATGATGTAATCA
>APFE030848374.1:2009-41463 GCA_000404065.3 Pinus taeda | reverse complement strand
ATTCCAGGTAAGATTTGGAATTTTCCAATCACGGCAGTGTCACAAGGATGGCTAACAGAATCACTCTTCGCAGATGTTCCTCGAAGGGGAAAACAATCATATGGGGGTGAATGATCGGCTAAAAACAGAGTGGAGGTGATGGCGAGAACACGACCAAGGCTCAAAAGCTGGCGATAAGGCATTCACAATGGTTATTTACCAGTTCATTTTTTAATGAGCTTAAATGCTGGGGGAAACATTTGCCCATGTCTTATGTTTATTTTTTAACAAGCTTGAACTATGCGCTAAAACTACTTGTGGAGGGGTTATTTTTTAACGAGCTTGAACCCTGCGGTAACACTGCTCGCCAGTCATATGATAAGGATGTCTCATTCAAGATGTTATTTTAAAGGGGCTTACATCTTTAAAGCTTTGCCCCGAACCCTTTCTTTATGCAAGCTAGGAAACGACTAGCCTTACGGGTTTAAACGGTTAGAAGTCCTACAAATTTAAAAAATAAATAGCCGCTATTCACTTGCATGCGGAAAGGTTTGCATGCCCCCAGGTATAGTGAACAATTCCCATGTTACCATGAAAGTTCCATCCGCGTAGCAGATAAAATGCTTCCTTGGCGATGTCTATCGAAACAGACAAAGGTGAGTGTCGCAGATGCATTCCACTCACATAACTTTAACGAAGGTATCTTATTCCAGCCTAATCCCATTTTCCTGTAAGGACGGGTTCGTCAGACTAGTCATATATCCTCCACGGAAACCTACTCTAGACCCAAGGTTTTCCTGCCGAAACAAACCAGGGTGCATGCCCCCTGGGTTTCAGTCACATCCTCCTAAATCACTCGCGCTCATTAGGTGGACGGACTAGAGATCGATGAGACATTCCTTGCATGAAGAGACCATTTAGGGATGGCATTTGACTATTTGCAATGCGTGAACCAGGGAATGAAATTTGGTCTACAAGCTTGACCATTCTACCTTCGCGTGGAAAACACATTACTCTAAAGAGTGAGGAGACAACGACTCCCATGCAATAAATATAATCGTGTCTGTTAGATTCCTATACCAATAGGTTTCATTTTTCATGATTGACAGTGGAAGTGCTAAATATGTTCATCCCTGCACGTTGCAGAGGTTCCATATTTTGTATACATACAAAGAAAATTAAAAAGATCAAAAGAGGGTATGCCTTAAAAGAATAATCAAAAGGAAAGAAAATCAATTGGTAAAAAAAAATAGTGAAAATGAACCCCAAACCAAAGACCAGGAAAGTCGCTAGTCAAAATGTCACTGCCATCCTATTTTGCAAGTTCACCATGTGAAGGTACTGCTGCTTATTACATTTGATGGATGGCTCAACAGTTCAATCTGGACCATGACATGTTTGAATTGATGTTGTAGAATAGAGAAAGAATACTTGTCCAAACAGTTCAAGCTTGGAAGATGACTAGATAGGTAGAAAATTTAAGGAGCCCAACTTCTTAATCTGGGCCCTTGGAAGAGATAAGGGTACGTTTAGATAGGAGGGTAGTCAAAAGAAAAAGGAAAACAATCAGGGTTTTCTAGTTCAAGTGCACCCAATGCAAAGGAAGAAAAAATGTTAGGTGTATTAGGCTGGGTAGGTAGTTTGAGGTTGCAGAAACAAGGTTATCATTACTTTTCGTCTTGTCAAGAAGGACTCATCTCATCTGTGGCATTGACACCATGGCAGTTGTTTGATGGTACAACAAGTGGAAGCATGACTAATTTCCCCTTTTATTCCCCCCGAAATCATTCACTAAAACCCCCTCAAGGACCTTGGGATTTGCCCAAAAGTCCAATTTCACTCCATTCTTGTTAAAAACCAAGTTGAAATATGAGTTAACTTAGTGAAAAGAAGCCACATTGCTTGTGCAAAGTTGATCTTTCCACACTCCATTCATTTCCCTATGTTCAAGCTTCCATTCTATAAGCTTAGCATGCATCCATTCCTTTTCATTCCATAGAACTCATATTAACATCTAACCCTATTATCTAGCTCCCTAAATCATTTCCCCACCCCTATTCTATAAGAAACTATACAAAAACCCCCAAAAAATACTAAATATTCCACCCCATGGCAACTATAGCCAAATAATATAAGTCGGGAAATATTAGGTTCATTTGGGACGCAGTATTAGCCCTTCTGCGTTCATTACCCTTGGGATTTATTTAACTCCTGATTAAATAAATAACCATATTAACCCCCCCCCCCCCCCCCCCCCCGCACATAAAACTATGCCCTATTACCCTCCATGCTCACATTTTATTATGGATTTCGTTTAATACCTGGTTAAACAAATAACCACAGTCCCGTGCCAAAACACATTAAACCTATAACCTAAGGTTTTAACCCACCGAAACCATACAAAAATTGACGTTTATCGGACGCGCTATTCTGCTAAACCCCGATCATATTTCCCCTCCCGTCCACCGTAGGATCGGCTCTCCTGGATCCGACAGTCCGCATGCATATCGGGTGCCTCTTTGTAGTGGTACGATAGTACCCGATGGTCGACGATTTCACCATCGTACACCAGGACAACTGTCGGCCTCCTATTGCATCGGGTTGCCCCTGACACATACCACTCCGATACCAAAAGCGGTCCAACGCAAACCGCTTACCGCCCTCCCCGCTTGCCTACGTCACCATATGATGTTTCCGCCACGTCGTCTACCACTGCACTGTACCTGCGCCATGTCACCCGCTGACGTCATCACCCTGCCACCCTGTCATGTGCCACGTCATCATCTAAGTCATATGCCACGTCATCTTCCGTACCCACTACACAACAAAAAATACGTCATGGTGACGTCAACCAAGAAAAGCGCCAAAAAGCGCTAAAGTTCCAAAATTTGGTTAAAAGTCGTGAAAACGACTATTTTCGGCTTATCTCTATTTTATTGTTGTGTAAACAACGTGCATGCGCTTTTACAAACAAATCACCTTTGGAGCTTCTACAGCCTGTCAACCTGCAATTCGGCTCCGCAGCCCGACTCCATAGCTCGAAAGCTCCACCTGCCTACTGTCTTCGGTGCCCTGTAAAGAGGTATTTATCCATATTTTGACCTAAAAGCCCTGTTTTCATACTTCTCTGTTTAATTACCAAAGGTGCCTGTATTTTGCTTCCATTAGCGCTCCTACCAATCACTCCCTGTCTGGAATTTCTCATTTGAGCTGATAATTCACCGCAAACCTGCAAATTTGAACTAATTTACTCTGAAACAAGCTATTCCGATAGGCTCTAGTGCCTCCTTCCTTCTCCTATTGTGTCATATTTGTAAATCCTTCAATCCTATCCCAAGTTGTTCTTAAGGGGATGTTAGGATATTCCGACACATAGGAAATAGTTAAGTTCAACTTGGTCTAGTATAGAGTTAGGTATAGAGTTAGGTAAAGTGTGTTTCTTTACCGTTGTACATTTTGTAACTTACAATCAGACGGTCACGATATGTAGTGATCCGACGGTTCATTCTCTCCTCGGTATTACCGACACTTGATCCGTGGCTTGACACCCGATTGGTCCATGAAATCTATTTAAAGCGCATGGAGGGTCATTTGTAGGTTCACCGTGCATGAGAGAAGCTTATGTAAATTTTCATTCTTTTATTAATAAATTGCCTGTAGTAGCCACATTGGCGCAGGCCGTGGACTGTTTCCCTCTCTAAGGGTTTTAACCACGTCAAAATACTGGTGTATTGATCTGTGATCTGTTTGTGAGCGGTGTCCTTCTGGTGTTCTGTCTGAGGAATTTACCCTGTACATTCCTACACCAGCGCCCTGTTTCCGACTAGTTGTAACCTATTTTCCTAAAGGGAGTCCCTTGGCTTCCTTTCCCTCTGTAGACTTGTGCCCCTTGGGCAAAATTCAATACAAATTCACTCGGCATTTTACTCACAGAGCCTGCAATTTGCCAAATTTATGCAAACAATCCAGTCAAAGTGCAGCAAGTCTATTTATTACCATAAGCTCTATACAGTGAGGTCATTTTGAAATAAAAAATCAGTTTCCGTACCTTTCACAATATCCTCTGAGCATAAACTCTACTTCCTATTGCTGTTTTACACCCATATTGCAATTCATACCAATAGTATAAGATATGGAGACTCTAGTAGCCTTGAACATTGCTCCTTTGAATGCTCCACACATGGACTTAGAGTGGCTACCATTAGCAGACAGAGACTTTCAGATCAAAGATATGATGGACCTTACTTCTCACCTCAAAGTTGTATGCCAATTCAAACACAATCACAAAAATAACACTAATATTCTAGGAATTTGGCAATCCAGTATGCCCATCTATTACCTGCCATCAGTCAATGTGCTACCTGATTTCATTAATTTATGCCATACACACTATGAGCCTACTCTGAGAGAAATTTTCAGTCCAGATGGGTCTGTGCTCTTCTATATCACCTCTCAATCAATAAATGAAATGCTGAACTTTGAGCCTCCTCAGCCTCTGGTTCCCCTCACAATGAAACTCTTGTTGGATCAGGGTGCAAGGCTCTCTAAGGTAGAAATATCAAGAGTTATTCAACTGTTTATGGATCCAAAGTGCCAATATGATCATCCTCCTCCCTATCATCAGGCCTCATTTAATGAAACAAGCAAGCTCATGGTGGACATGATTTCATACATTCTAGGATGTAAAATAGGAGAATTTGTGGATGAGACTGTATTTTTTCTCTTAACCATATTCATTCCAGGGCAGCCGCCTGTTTTCATGTATGACTATGCCACCTTCATAGCGAACAAGATACATGAACAGTTCATGATGATGGAGAGAGAAAGAGTGTTTAAAAACACCTCTTATATATACCACCTGCTGCTGTACTATCACCCAGATAGTTTCAAGGTTCCTCTCAGGAGATTAGACCCAAAAGGAGAGAGGAGATCTGTTGTTTATTGGACCTTAGTTTTCCATGAAGTCCACTATTCTCCATACACATATTGTGAGTTTATTGACCTATTAATTTACCCAGCTACTTGCCTATTAATGGTGACCCCTCCTACCAGACTTACTATTGAAATGCAAAGGATCTTGCATCTTTTTAAGGGCTACAACATTGGTGATTGGTACTTCTACTAAAACCACATAGTAATCAGAATTTATGGGCATGAGTTTCCCCCTTATAAGATGCCAAGATATGTCCCCATGAGACATTTTGCCTTGGAATATTTCAGGTAATTCAATAATGCAGACTTGACCCATTTCCATGGGAAAAACAAGAAGGCACAACTTAAAATCAGACACCAGTTGGGTCCCTTTGTTTTCAACAAAAGGGAAGAAGCATGGAAGGATGCAAACAACATGTTAGGACAAGAACTTATGTTGAAACAAAGCTTCTACTAGACACCATATGACCCTGAACACTTCATAAGCCTTAGAAGAATCAAACACAGGCTTTCAGGATATGTGCACCAGCCAATCCCCTACATTGAACAATATGCAAATCAAACAGAATGGATAGAAGGCACATTAGATGATGAAGAGCTCACTGAAGAAGAAAAATTAGAGAGAGGGATGAAAGAAATTGAGAAAAGAATTGACCTAGATTATGTTGCACAGGTCACCTTCACACAGCCTCAACCAGTGGGAGCAAGCACATCATCTGCTACTTCACGGCAGCCAGCTAAGGAGGCCATATCATTAGCAAGAAAGGGAAAATAAATTGAGCATTCTGAACAACAAATCACAATGGAGGAGCAGCCATCCTCAAATCCAGAAAAGGGTCAAGAACAAAGCCCTTTAACACAAACAAAGGCACCTAAAATCCCTATGCTGCAAACTCCTCACAATGAGGAAAGAGGCAAAAAGAGGGACAGAATAGATGGTACACCCACAGGAACATCCACGGACTAGCAAGGAGAAAAAAGATAGAGGCTAAACCCCTATGCCAAGGAGGAAATCACAGAAGAGACCATAGGAAACATCAGGGGTGAGGGGACTTCTGAGCAGCAGTTCCCTCCTATTTTGGAAACATCAGCCAACTCCTTTCAGTAGGAGCAAGAGAAACAACCAGGTGGGGAGGTTTCATCCTCCAAACAGCAGACCCAAAGGGGCTCGGATATAAAAAAGGCATTCACAGAGATTAAAGCTAGAAACGAGCCAATAAGGTTTCAGCTTTACAACCAATTAATGAGAATGGCTCTGACAAATCAGCAAAAGCTAATGGCAGCCTATGATATGGAAGCAGGGAAGATGACTCTCAGTCACTTCAGACCTACTACACAACAGCCACAATTAGCTGCAGACTACATCAAAACCAATCTGGAGGTCCTAGCAAAAGACATACATCCGTTAGACCAGATTGAGTTACATAAGCAGACGGGAGAAATGGTTTATTCTACACTAGTAGACAAGGCTTTATTGGCCCATAGATTGCATAAATCTTTGTACAATACTTTTTCCCAGTTAGAGCTGGAAAAGGCCTCATCATTGGCCAAGGATAATAGGATAAAATCCTTGGAGGAGACCATCATAGAGTTGGAACATGATCCCAAAGATCCCAAAGGCACACAGACCTTGATTAGAAAAAAGGAGGAAGACATAGCAGCATTGAGAAAACAAATGAAGCTGCCAGTCACCATACATCCTCAAACTGCAGAAGTAGCACAACAACAGGAAGTAGAGGATGTGGTAAGTCTACTTATGAGGATGAATCAAAGGATATTAGAAACAGAGAAAGAATTGGAGGAAGCTCAACGAGGAAAACAACCAGAGTTAGCCCCTCAACCATCCCAAATAGCTCCAATAGTAACAACTCCAATAATTACAGCTCCTCCAACAACAATTACTACAGCAGCACCTCCCCCAGGTTCAACTTCAGCAGCAGGTGCATCAACTTCAGCAGATCCAACAACAGCAACAGTGCAAGATGCCAACTTGAGCATGGAGGCCATGATGAAAGAGATTAAGACTCTTGAATTGCAAATGGTAGAGATGAAGGAAACCAAAGAAAATCTAGCTAAGATTGAGGCTAGTTATGATAAGTCAAAGATGACAGTTGCTGAGAAGACTAGGGAAGTAAAGGCCCTAGAAAATAATGTAAATACCTTGGAGAAAGACCTCACTCTCCATAGAACCCTGACTGAGATAAAAACAATTTTGTGGAATAAAATTGGCCAATCTCTTGCTGATCAATGGACAGCAATTCAAACCATTTTTGACCAAATATAATTGATGGTTGTAGCTCAGCATGAAACTCATAAGGCCAGAACATTATTAGCAAATAAGCCTGAGTAGGCCAATCGACTGATTCACTTTTTGAATACTAATACTGGTGACCAGCTGGCAGGACTGAACATCCAGAACAGGACAGATACTATTGTAAGAGTCAAGAAGGTGTTGACCATGAGGAATTTTGTCTAAACCATAGAAAGAAAGTGCCAAGAGATGCAGATAGAGGTAAATGCCTTTAGACAGAGGCTTTCAAATTTACAAACCAAAGGTTTACCTAGCCTAGTTACTAGTGCTGGAAGGCTACTAAAACAGGAACAATATGCGAACAGGCTAAGTACCTTTATACAAAATCAAATTATAGCATCGTCCAACAGTACAAAAGAAGCAGTCCCTCCCACAGGGCAGAGTTTATATGACAAATTGGAAGATTTGTTTTACATAGAGCATGAGGTAGCACACCTTCTTCCAGTTTGGCTGAATTATTACACATACACTGAAGCTGATGAAACATTATACAAATTAAAGCATCAATTGCCAACTGAGGATTGGTGGCAAACTCTGCTTCAGATTCTAAAATAGTTTTGATTCTCTTCTCATTTTGTTGTCTACATGAGCAAGTTGCATTATATGGCCCAGCTACCAGAAAATTCAAATTAACAGTGGATGAAATTCACGCTAATATTCAAAAGCGCAGACCAAGTGGCACAGGACAGCACCACAGGACAACACTACAGGAAAACATATCAAGGAATCAGTCACCCACCGACTGCCAGAGTCAAAGGGTCAACAGCACACAGGACACTTGCTACAATGAGTAAAGAGCTTTTAATTCCTCAATTATTGCTGCGCGATTTTCCACAAATAGTCATTAATTATGTCAAAGTAGATGGATACATTGATGTCGATATATTTTCCTATGGGATATTTTGTAAACTCCTATATATACTTGAAAGAGAGTTGTATTGTTGTTGGTGATTTCTTCTTTCTGAACTGCGTTGTAACATATCAGACTGTATTAATACAAATGGCTGTTGAAGTTCACTGTGACTGGATGATCTGAAGGTGGATTGGATATTCTGGCACCTACTACAGAATTCCTGTGTCATGCTAAGGAACAATAAGTTATACTAAACTATGTTTTATGTTCTCTATATTCGTAAATTCCATGTATGTTTCATGATCTTGATAACAGGGAAGAAGAATAGCAGGATTTGTTTGAATGCACCCTATGTTCAATCTCTGCTGTTAATTATGTTTTTCTTCAGAATTAGTCATAAATATGAATTCTTCACTGCTCATGTTTGCACTAATTCTTTCATCTTGAATACTGTTTAGGAATTCTTAACTACTCCTGCACAATATACACTTTCCCTCTGCCAGTATAATGAAAGATTCTTGATTGCCTTTCATTCCCTGACTTCATTCCATCAATTCCAGATTTGAAAGTTGTTTGTAGCTTGCCTATCCCGCTCTGTGGCACTACCTTTTCACCAAGAAAATCTTTCAACGATTGCACTTTCAGTAACTCCATTACCCAATGGAAAAAGAAGTTATATACTTGCACCCCAGATCAGTTTGAGATCACCATCCAACAAACTTAAAACCAAACCTTGTTCATCATAACTAGCCCAAAACACTTCAAAACAAAGCTAAATTACAAAGAGAGAGCCATCTCTAGTTGCAGGTAGGCTAGGACCTGCAGCTAAAAGATTGGTTAGTGGTTACCTCGGCCGTATTCCCTACAGGAAACAAAAAACAACCTGAGTGATAACATCATTGGCAACTCCACTGGGGAACAAATCAGTTTCCCTATTTCACATAGTCAAAGCAGATATCAAGCTTCCTATGTTTCAAAAGAACCTCCTATGATGTATTTCCTAAAGCTGTGATTGAAAACATTCCCAGAAAAACACCAAAAAACAAATCTAGAAGCTGGATCCAAAGAAGAAAGCTCATTACACAAGGTCAAATCCTGACCCAGATCCTCCAGCTGTTTTTGAAAATCCCAATTTAATCCCTAAGATCCTTAGGAAACAAGAGCAACAAGAAGACTTTGTTGATTCAAGTCCTCAAACAATTCAGCAAAGCTATATCCCAACCCCTGCTAAAGCTTCAGTTCGTCCTCATATTGCCCTTACTTCTCCTAGTTCTTCATCCACTTCTCAAGGCACATTCTCTACTCCCCCATCTATTACACATATATCTACCATCGTCCCTGTTGTTCCAGCGGTCCCATTTCTTCCTGTTGTCCCATGTATCCATGTAAGTATGGAAAATCGTTATGCTCCTTTACAGCTACCTACCAATCCAGGGGCTATGCCTCAGGATTATCAAAGTAAGATCACTTATTTTGATGGTGTTGGTTCCTATACAACCCAAATGCACACCAAGAAGATGCAGGACTATTTTGAAAACTATGAAATTGATGATGATGGTGTAAGGATGAAGATCTTTGTTCAAAGTCTAACTGGTGATGTAAGGACCTGGTTTAGGTCACTTACTACTAACTCCATAGGCGATCCCAAGGCCCTATATCAAGTCTTCTTAAATAGATGGGAAAAGATGAAAGACCCTTTAAATATATTAACTGAGTATGATAATTTAAAAAGGGGTCCACAGGAAACTGTCCAAGACTATTGTGCTAGGTTCAACAATGCATACAATGCCATCCCACAAAACCTTAAACCCCCACCCAACTTAGTCTTGATCAAATTCCCTGATGGATTTGATTCAGACATGGCATACCAGCTGAGGGAAAGAGCCCCTCCAAGCCTAGCAGACATGCAGAATGTAGCTGTTAGTGTAGAGGCAAATTTGATTGCCAAACGAAACCGAGCTAGAACTGAAAGAAGAACAACATTCAAAGAAGAACCTTCAACATTTGAGCAAAAACATGATGCAATCATCAAAGGAATGGACAGATTAGGAGATAGGGTAGAGACCATTGAAAGAAAATCATCCTGGGAAGGGAAACCAAGTAACTCAACAAGGACTCCAAACTTTAGAAAAGGCCAGAACCCTACTACTGGAAGGACTGGACCAGATGAGAATATCAGGCCTCCATTTCAAGAGAATTATGCAAAGCCCTCAACCTCAAGTGAACCAACAAAGGACCCTCACATTAACTTAATGGGCCTAGATAGCAAACAACAAGTTTTTCTAACTCAAGATGACCAAGAGGCCCATGAATTCAATCAATTTCAAACCAAATTTGGAGAGTCATTTGATTTTAGAGAAGGTTATGATACACCAGTCTATGAGGTTCACAAACAGTACAAATTGAGAAGCAGAACCATAGATGTGCCTCAACCTACCAAGCTGAAAAATGCTAAACAACTGAAGAAAAAAAAGGATAAAGCTATCCCAACAAAATCCTCTGATAGAACCCACTCAAAGGAAGTTACTATGGAAGATGTATCAGACTTAAAGCCTTCAAGAAACCTTTCATTCACACCCCATTCCCCAACAGAAGATTTGAATAACCCTCCAGAAAATAATGACAAATTTGATTTACCTTATAACAGTACCCATAACCAAGAGAAAGTCAAAGAAAGTTCAGCTGAAAAGGAGAAGCTTGCTGCCCTAAATGTAAAGAATCAGATAGAAAAACCTTTTAACTTAGAAACAGAAATTGGCAAGTTGAAAATAGCTATTCCTCTCTTTCAATTGGCCGAACATGAAGTTTACAGACAGCAAATCAATAAGTCACTGGAAATATCAAAGAATAGGGATGCAGTCAATGTTTTGGATGATCAACCATAACTAATTTTTGGTCTAGAAGTCAATGGAAAATCAGTATATGGAGGATTTCCTCCATTCTATGTGAGCTTAAACATTCACGACAAACTGTTACATAATGCAATGTTTGACTCAGGCGCTTCCCATAATCTAATGCCTAAGTCTGTGATGAAAAAGCTAGACCTGGACATCACAAGGCCCTATAAGGACTTATTTTCATTTGATTCCAGTCAGGTCAGGTGCCTAGGCCTAATCAAAGATCTTTGTGTTTCTTTAGTCCAATATCCAGCTAAGAAAATCTTGATGGATGTGATGGTAGCTAACATTCCACCTAAGTATGGTATGCTTTTGTCCAGATCTTGGGGTGCCAAACTCTAAGGATCCCTGCAGTTAGACATGTCCTATGCCACAATTTCAGTCTTAGGCCAGCCAAAGAGATTATATCAAGAAATATTGATGAAATATGTGGTTAGCAGTCAAGAAAAGCCCCAAAACTTCGCCATCTATTCCATTCACTCGGACATGGATTCATTTATCTTATACAATGCTGACATGTGCCCGAAAACTAATGTCAAACTCCTGAAAACAACACAAATAGAAAGTATGAATGAACAATCTAGTGCCCTAGATCAAAAAGGTTTTGATGTGATTGATACAACAAAGCAAAATGACATGTCACATGAGTTACAAAAGCCAAACCAACCAACTAAACAAGCTTGCAAAACTATTAAAGCTATCCATAATCATGAAATCTTATGGTTCTTAGATTTTGATGGGTCAGTGAACAAATTAGGAGCAGGGGAAGGTGTTTGGATACACAATATGCAGAATGACCATGCTCAAGGTCATGCATATAGGCTAAGTTTTAGATGCACAAACAACATGGCTGAATACGAAGCCCTCCTATTGGGTCTCAAACAAATTAAAAATCTAGGGGCAACTAAGATTTCAATTCTAGGGGACTCAGATCTGATTATACAATAGATGAAGGGAAATTTTGTTAGAAATGATATCAAGCTAAGGTCTTACAGGGGAGCAGCAACTGAATTACTTAAAAGCTTCTTAGAATTTGAGCTCACTAAAATTCCAAGAAGTCACAACTTACATGCACGTGGTTTGGCAACTTTTGCCAGAATTTGTAAACTTCTTTTTGAGCCCAATCACCACTTCACTGCTGAGATCAAACACAGACCTGCTGTCCCAGATAATGTAAAAAATTGGCAAGTATTTGAGAAGGAAACCCAAATAAATAATTTCTTGACAATGAAAGAGGAATTCTCAAATATAAACATAGACACAAGCACTATTGATAATCAACAACAAATTGACAAAGTTGAACCAGGTATATCACTTGAAACAACAAATCTGTTTTTGCATCCAACAACCTTTGATTGTACAAATTTACAAAAACTAAAGCAAACGGATTTTGGTGAAGTGATTGAGGAAGAATCTGAAGTAATCGAACTAAAGGATAATTTCCTACCCATAGGTTTAATGCCCTTAGAAGATATTTTTGATTCAAATGACATTTCTAGAAAACGAAAAATGTAGCCCCTAAATGTAGAAATTGAGGACTGTAACATTGGGACCATAGAAAATCCTAAAATGATAAAACTTTCCAAAACATTACCTCCTGACAAAAAACTGAAACACATTGAGTTGTTTAAAGAGTTCCAAGATGTGTTTTCTTGGAGCTATGAGGATCTTAAATCCTATGACACTTCTGTTATCCAATATACAATACCCTTGAAAGAAAACCAGAAACCTTTTAAACAAAAGCTAAGGAGGATTAATCTAGTCCTCCTTCCCCTGATGGAAAAAGAAGTTAAGCAAATGTTTGAAGCCAGAATCATTGCACCTATCAGATTTTCTGAATGGATTTCAAATCTAGTACCCACTAGAAAGAAAACTAGAGAGATAAGACTTTGTGTTGACTTGAGAAATTTGAACAAAGTCTCTCTCAAAGACCACTACCCCTTACCAAAAATGGACCATATCCTACAAAGGGTAGTGGGAGCTTCAAGGATTTCATTGGTAGATGGCTTCTCAGGATTCAATCAGATTTTAGTTCACCCAGATGATCAAGACAAAACAGCTTTTACAACACCCTGGGGAACATTTAAATATGTCAAAATTCCTTTTGGACTCAAGAATGCAGGAGCCACATTTCAAAGGGCAATGGACATAGCCTTTGCTAAGGAACTTCATGATTTCCTAGTAATCTACCTTGATGATCTTACTACTTTCTCAAAATCAGACCAAGAACCTTTAAAACATTTAAGACAAGTGTTCTTAATTTGCAGAAAATATGGCATATCATTAAATCCTAAGAAATCAATGTTTGGCCTAGAAGAAGGCAAACTCCTAGGTCACATAATTTCAAAATATGGTATAAGGATAGACCCGGATAGAATTCAAGCTATCCTCCAAGTCCCTCATCCAAGAAACATCAAAGAATTACAAGCTTTTCTAGGCAAGATCAATTTCCTAAGAAGATTCATTCCCAACTTGGCCGAGCTGATAAGATTACTGAATAATATGCTTAAGAAAGACTCTAAAGTCAAATGGACAATAGAAGCCAAGCAGGCCTTTGAGGAAATCAAGATAGCTTTGACAAAAAATCCTGTTCTTACAAGTCCTAGGTTTGATAAAGATTTTATGATCTTTTCCTTTGCCTCTGAGCATACAATTGCTACTGTCCTATTGCAAAAAGATGACCAAGGGTGTGAGAAACCCATTGCTTTTTTCAGCAAAACACTTAGAGATGCCCCACTCAAATACCAAATCATGGAGAAGCAGGAATATGCCCTTGTTAAGGCCATAAAATATTTCAGAGTCTACATTTTGTACTCTCACATAATTGCCTATGTTCCTAATGCAGTGGTTAAAGACATTCTTACTCAAGAAGGAATTGAAGGCAAAAGAGGCAAATGGATAGCCAACATTTTAGAATATGACATTGAGATATAGCCAACAAAACTCATAAAAGGACAAGGGCTAGCCAAACTAATGTTTGAAACCAACTTTCAAGCCCTAGACATCAATGAAATGGATAACGAGTAGGAGATGGCGACTCCACAGATCAATCAAGCCTTTTTACAATCACCTTGGTATACTGACATATGTTTTGTATTGTTAAACCTGCAAGCTCCTCCAGGGTTATCCAGAACCAAAAAGAGATTCTTGAAAATGAAAGCTTCAAGGTTTTGCATCTTAGATAATGTATTGTTTTGGAAAAATCATGAAGGTATTTTGCTTAATTGCCTAACTTTGGATGAAACTGAAAAAGTCCTCAAGGAATTTCATGCAGGAGATTATGGAGGACACTTGTATTGGAAATCTACAGCTGATAAAATCCTAAGGGCCAGGTTTTATTGGCCCTCCCTGTTTACTGATGTTAGAAAATTTGTAATGTCTTGCCATAAATGCCAAATCTTTGAAGGCAAGAAAAAGATGCTTCCCCTTCCCCTCAAACCTATTTCGATTGAAAGGCCATTTCAACAATGGGGTTTAGACTTCATTAGGGAAATCCACCCTTCATCTTCTGGCCAACATAGATGGATTTTGACAGCCACATATTACTTTACCAAGTGGATAGAGGCCATCCCGTGTAGGCAAGCCAATGACTCAATCATCATACAATTCCTAGAGACCAATATCCTATCTAGATTTGGTTGTCCAAAAAAGATCATTACAAACAATGCAACTGCCTTTAAGTCCAAAAAAATGATCAGTTTTTGTCACAAATACCATATTACCCTAGGTCACTCCACAGCCTATTACCCTCAAGGTAATGGTCTAGCTGAATCCTCCAACAAGAGCCTCATCAACATCATCAAAAAGATCCTGGAAGAGAATAAAAAGAATTGGCACAAAAAACTTCTCAATGCATTATGGGCAGATAGGTTGACCACCAAAAGATCCATTGGAACAAGCCCATATGAGTTGATTTATGGAATGGAGGCAAGATTCCCCTCTTCCTTAGGAATCCCTGTGATCAAGTTGCTGCAAGAAATACAAGCAGAGCCTAATGACATTCAGAGAAGGATCAATCAAACTATACACTTGCAGCAGACAAGGGAAGAAGTTTATCACAGAACTCGGGTATTACAAGATAAAATCAAGAAGATATTTGATAAAAGAGCAAAGGCTGAAGACTTTTTGATAGGAAACAAAGTGCTAAAATGGGACTCCAGGAGGGAAGATAAAGGGAAACATGGGAAATTTGATTTTCTTTGGAAAGGACCATTTGTGATTCAAGTTGTACAGGGTAACAACACCTATTTTCTTAAGAGTTTGGATGGCACAAATATTGAAGAAGGCCCAATCAATGGGAGAATGCTCAAACATTATTTTTATCCCCTTGGATGAACATAACACAACTACATATTGTACATAAATATTTGTAATTTCAGCATTTTTCATTTACAACAGTTAGATAAGGAAACAAATGCAGCAAATTTTGAAGAAAAGTCAAGGAGTTACACCAAGTTTGGTGTATATGTTGAGTGAACCACAAACAAATCAAATGGAAGTCTTAGGAAGTAGAAAGATGACTGATAAGCACTCAGAGAAACCAGCAAGAGACAAAGCTGTAACTTTGCACAGATCAACTTAAAGAGTACTACATACAGGCTACAAAGATTCAGATCAAAGGTCCCCAAGACAAGGAAGTTTCACAATACAGCAAGAATTGAAAAATAAGGTAATTTGACCTGTTGTTCTTAGCTTTTCACCAGGAAAAGCCATCCCCAAGTGGAGCCACTATTAGATTCCTATACCAATAGGTTTCATTTTTCATGATTGATAGTGGAAGTGCTAAATATGTTCATCCCTACATGCTGCAAAGGTTCCATATTTTGTATACATACAAAGAAAATTAAAAAGATGAAAAGAGGGTATTCCTTAAAAGAATAATCAAAAGGCAAGAAAATCAATTGGTCAGAAAAAATAGTGAAAATGAATCCCAAACCAAAGACCAAGAAAGTGGCTAGTCAAAATGCCACTGCCATCCTATTTTGCAAGTTCACCATGTGAAGGTACTACTGCTTATTACATTTGATGGGTGGCCCAACAGTTCAATCTGGACCATGCCATGTTTGCATTGCTGTTGTAGAATAGAGAAAGAATACTTGTCCAAACAGTTCAAGCTTGGAAGATGACTAGCTAGGTAGAGAATTTAAGGAGCCCAACTGCTTAATCTGGGCCCTTGGAAGAGATAAAGGTACATTTAGATAGGAGGGCAGTCAAAAGAAAAAGGAAAACAATCAGGGTTTGCCAATTCAAGTGCACCCAATGCAAAGGAAGAAAAAATGTTAGGTGTATTAGGCTGGGTAGGTAGTTTGAGGTTGTAGACACCAGGTTATCATTACTTTTTGTCTTGTCAAGAAGGACTCATCTCATATGTGGCATTGACACCATGGCAGTTGTTTGATGGTACAACAAGTGCAAGCATGACTAATTTCCCCTTTCATTCCCCCAGAAATCATTCACTAACACCCCCTCAAGGACCTTGGGATTTGCCCAAAAGTCCAGTTTCACTCCATTCTTGTTAAAAACCAAGTTGACATCTGAGTTAACTTAGTGAAAAGAAGCCACATTTCTTGTGTAAAGTTGATCTTTCCACACTCCATTCATTTCCTTATGCTCAAGCTTCCATTCTATAAGCTTAGCATGCATCCATTCCTTTTCATTCCATAGAACTCATATTAACATCTAACCCTAGTATCTAGCTCCCTAAATCGTTTCCTCACCCCTATTCTATAAGAAACTATACAAAAACCACAAAAAATACTAAATATTCCACCCCATGGAAACTATAGCCAAATAATATAAGTCAGGAAATAATAGGTTCATTTGGGACCCAGTATTAGCCCTTCCGCATTCATTACCCTTGGGATTTATTTAACTCCTAGTTAAATAAATAATCATATTAAACCCCCCCCCACACACATAAAACTATGCCCTATTACCCTCTGCGCTCACATTTTATTATGGATTTCATTTAATACTTGGTTAAACGAATAACCACAGTCCCCCGCCGAAACACATTAAACCTATAACCTAAGGTTTTAACCCGCCAAAACCATACAAAAATTGACGTTTATCGGACGCGCTGTTCTGCTAAGCCCCGATCATATTGCCCTCCCGTCCACCGAAGGATCGGCTCTCCTAGATCCCACGGTCCGTATGCATATTGGGCGCCCCTTTGTAGCGGTACGATAATACCCGATGGTCGACGGTTTCACCGTTGTACACAGGGACAGCTATCGGCCTCCTATTGCATCGGGCCACCCCTGACACATACCACTCCCGTACCAAAAGCGGTCCGACACAAACCGCTTACCGCCCTCCCAACGTCACCATATGACGTTGCCGCCACGTCGCCTGCCACTGCACTGTACCTATGCCATGTCACCTGCTGACGTCATCACCCTGCCACCGTGTCATGTGCCACGTCATCATCTATGTCATGTGCCATGTCATCTTCTGTACCCGCTACACGACAAAAAATACGTCATGGTGACATCATCCGAGAAAAGTGCCAAAAAGTGCTAAAGTTCCAAAATTTGGTTAAAAGTCGTGAAAACGACTATTTTCGGCTTATCTCTATTTTGTTGCTGTGTAAACGACATGCATGCGCCTTTACAAACAAATCACCTTTGGAGCTTCTACAACCTATCAACCTGCAATTCGGCTCCGTAGCCCGAATCTATAGCTCGAAAGCTCCACCTGCCTACTGTATTCGGTGCCCTATAAAGAGGTATTTATCCATATTTTGACCCGAAAGCCCTGTTTTCATACTTCTCCGTTTAATTACCGAAGGTGCCTGTATTTTACTTCCATTAGCGCTCCTACCATTGCTCTCTGTTTGGAATTTCTCATTTGAGCTAATAATTCACCGCAAACCTACAAATTTGAACTAATTTACTCTACAAACAAGCTATTCCTACACTCTGCGTCCATATTCGCCCACAAACTCCAAAAAAATCAGTAAATTATTGAGTCAAATTACTCCAGCGGCCTGTTTGTGACTGGTTGTAACCTATTTTCCTAAAGGGAGTCCCTTGGCTTCCTTTCCCTCTGCAGACTTGTGCCCCTTGGGCAAAATTCATTACAAATTCTCTCGACATTTTACTCACAGAGCCTGCAATTTGCCAAATTTATGCAAAAAACCCTGTCAAAGTGCTGCAAGTTTGTTGATTACCATAAGCTCTGTACAGTGAGGTCATTTTGAAATAAAAAATCAGTTTTTGTACCTTTCACAATATCCTCTGAGCTTAAACTCTACTTCCTATTGCTGTTTTACACCCATATTACAATTCATACCAACAATATAAGATATGGAGACTCCAGTAGCCTTGAACATTGCTCCTTTGAATGCTCCACACATGGACTTAGAGTGGCTACCATTAGCAGACAGAGACTTTCAGATCAAAGATATGATATAGAGACTTTTAGATCAAAGATATGATGGGCCTTACTTCTCACCTCAAAATTGTATGCCAATTCAAACATAATCACAGAAATAACACTGATATTCTAGGAATTTGGCAATCCGGTATGCCCATATATTACCTGCCATCAGTCAATGTGCTACCTAATTTCGTTCATTTATGCCATGCACACTATGAGCCCACTCTGAGAGCAATTATCAGTCCAGATGGGTCTGTGCTCTTCTATATCACCCCTCAATCCATAAATGAAATGCTGAACTTTGAGCCTCCTCAGCCTCTAGTTCCCCTCACAATGAAACTCTTGCTGGATCAGGGTGCAAGGCTCTCTAAGGCAGAAATATCAAGATTTAGTCAGCTGTGTATGGATCCAAAGTGCCAATATGATCATCCTCTTCCCTATCATCAGGCCTCGTTTAATGAAACAGACAAGCTCATGGTGGACATGATTTCATACATTCTAGGATGCAAAACAGGAGAATTTGTGGACGAGATTGTATTTTTTTTCTTAACCATATTCACTCCAGGGAAGCCCCCTGCTTTCATGTATGACTATGCCACCTTCATAGCGAACAAGATACATGAACAGTTCATGATGATGGAGAGAGAAAGAGTGTTTAAATACACCTCTTATATATACCACCTGCTGTTGTACTATCACCTAGATAGTTTCAAGGTTCCTCTCAGGAGATTAGACCCAAAAGGAGAGAGGAGATCTATTTTTTATTAGACCTCAGTTTTCCATGAAGACCACTATTCTCCATACACATATTGTGAGTTTATTGACCTATTCATTTACCCAGCTACTTGCCTATTAATGATGACTCCTACCAGACTTACTGCTGAAATGCAAAGGATCTTGCATCTTTCTATGGGCTACAACATTGGTGATTGGTACCTCTACCAAAACCACATAGTAATCAGAATTTATGGGTGTGAGTTGTCCCCCTATAAGCTGCCAAGATATGTCCCTATGAGACTTTTTGCCTTGGAATATTTCAGGAAATTCAGTAATGCAGACTTGACCCATTTCCATGGGAAAAACAAGAAGCACAGCTTAAAATCAAACACCGGTTGGGTCCCTTTGTTTTCAACAAAAGGGAAGAAGCATGGAAGGATGCAGACAACATGCTAGGACAAGAACTTATGTTGAAATAGAGCTTCTACTGGGCACCATATGACCCTGAACACTTCATAAGCCTTAGAAGAATCAAACACGGGCTTTCAGGATATGTGCATCAGCCAATCCCCTACATTGACCAATATGCCAATAAACCGGAATGGATAGAAGGCACATTAGATGATGAAGAGATCACTGAAGAAGAAAAATTAGAGAGAGAGATGAAAGAAATTGAGAAAAGAATTGACCTATATTATGTTGCACAGGTCACCTTCACACAACCTCAACCAGTGGGAGCAAGCACATCAACTTCTACTTCACGGCAGCCAGCTAACGAGGCCATATCATCAATAGGAAAGGGAAAAGAAATTGAGAATTCTGAACAACAAAGCGCAATGGATGAGAAGCCATCCTAAAATCCATAAAAGGGTTAATAACAAAGCCCTTTAACACAAACAAAGGCACCTGAAATCCCTATGCTGCAAACTCCTCACAATGAGGAAACAGGTAAAAGGAGGGACAGAACATATGGTACACCCACAGGGACATCCAGGGACCAACAAGGAGAAACAATACAGAGGCTAAACCCCTATGCTAAGGAGGAAATCACAGAAGAGACCATAGGAAACATCAGGTGTGAGGGGACTTCTGAGCAGCAGATCCCTCCTATTTTGGAAACATCAGCCAGCTCATTTCAGCAGGAGCAAGCGAAACAACCAGGTGGAGAGGTTTCATCCTCCAAACAACAGACCCAAATGGGCTCAGATAGAAAAAAGGAATTCACAGCGATTAAAGCTAGAAATGAGCCAATAAGGTTTCAGCTTTACAACCAATTAATGAGAATGGCTTCGACAAATCAGCAAAGGCTAATGGCAGCCTATGATATGGAAGCAGGGAAGATGACTCTCAATCACTTCAAACCTACTACACAGCAGCCACAATCAGCTGCAGACTACATCAGAACCAATCTAGAAGTCCTAGCAAAAGACATACATCTGTTAGACCAGATTGAGTTTCATAAGCAGACGGGAGAAATGGTTTATTCTACACTAGTAGACAAGGCTTTATTGGCCCATAGATTGCAGAACTCTTTGTATAATACTTCTGCCTAGTTAGAGCTGGAAAAGGCCTCATCATTGGCCAAGGATAATAGGATAAAATCCTTGGAGGAGATCATCATAGAGTTGGGACATGATCCCAAAGATCCCAAAGGCACACGGGCCTTGATTAGAAAAAAGGAGGAAGACATAGCAACATTGAGAAAACAAATGAAGCTGCCAGTCACCATACATCCTCAAACTGCAGAAGTAGCACAACAACATGAAGTAGAGGATGTGGTAAGTATACTTATGAGGATGAATCAAAGGATATTAGAAACAGAGAAAGCATTGTAGGAAGCTCAACGAGGGAAACAGCCAGAGTTAGCCCCTCAACCATCCCAAACAGCTCCAATAGTAACAGCTCCAATAATTACAGCTCCTCCAACAACAGTTACTATAGTAGGACCTCCCCTAAGTTCAACTTCAGCAGTAGGTGCATCAACTTCAATAGATCCAACAGCAACATCAATGCAAGAGGCCAGCTTGAGCATGGAGGCCATGATGAAAGAGATTAAGGCTCTTGAATTGCAAATGGAAGATGTGAAGGAAACCAAAGAAAAGCTAGCTAAGATTGAGGATAGTTATGATAAGTCAAAGATGACAGTTGCTGAGAATACCAAGGAAGTAAAGGCCCTAGAAAATAAGATAAAGACCTTGGAGAAAGACCTCACTCTCCATAGAACCCTGACTGAGATAAAAACAATTTTGTGGAATAAAATTGGCCAATCTCTTGCTGATCAATGGACAACAATTCAAACCATTTTTGACCAAATAGAATTGATTTTTGTAGCTCAGCATGAAAATCATAAGGCCAGAACATTATTAGCAGATAAGCCTGAGCAGGCCAATCGACTGATTCACTTTTTGAATACTAGTACTGGTGACCAGCTAGCAGCACTAAACATCCAGAACAGGACAGAGACTATTGTAAGAGTCAAGAAGGTGTTGACCATGAGGAATTTTGTCCAAACCATTGAAAGAAAGTGCCAAGAGATGCAAATAGAGGTAAATGCCTTTAGATAGAGGCTTTCAAATTTACAAACCAAACGTTTACCCAGCCTGGTTACTAGTGCTGGAAGGCTACTAAAATAGGAACAATATGCGAACAGGCTGAGTACCTTTATACAAAATCAAATCACAGCACTGTCCAGTAGTACAGAAGAAGCAGTCCCTCCCACAGTGCAGATTTTATATGACAAACTGGAGGATTTGTTTTACATATAACATGAGGTAGCACACCTTTTTCCAGTTTGGCCGAATTATTACACATACACTGAAGCCGATGAAACATTATACAAATTGAAAAAGAATCAATTGCCAACTGAGGATTGGTGGCAAAGTCTGCTTCAGATTCTAAAATAGTTTTGATTCTCTTCTCATTTATTATCTGCAGGAGAAAGTTGCATTATATGGCTCAGCTACCAGAAAATTCAAATTAATAGTGGATGAAATTCGCGCTAATATTCAAAAGCGCAGACCAGGTGGAACAGGACAGCACCACAGGACAACATATCAAGGAATCAGTCACCCACTGACTGCCAGAGTCAAAGGGTCAACAACACACAGGACACCTGCTACAACGAGTAAAGAGATTTTAATTCGTCTGTTATTGTTGCGCAATTTTTCCACAAATAGTCATTAATTATGTTAGAGTAGATGGATACATTGATGTCTAGATATTTTCCTCTGGGATATTTTGTAAACTCTTATATATACTTGAAAAAGAGTTGTATTGTTGTTGGTGATTTCTTCTTTCTGAACTGCGCTGTAACATATCAGACTGTATTAATACAAATGGCCATTGAATCTCACTGTGTCTGGATGATCTGAAGGTGGATTGGATGTTCTGGGACCTGCTACAAAATTCCTATGTCATGCTAAGGAACAATAAGTTATACTAAACTGTGTTTTATGTTCTCTATATTCGTAAATTCCATGTATGTTTCATGATCTTGATAACAAGGAAGAAGAATGGCATAGGATTTGTTTGAATGCACCCTATGTTCAATATCTGCTGTTAATTATGTTTTTCTTCAGAATTAGTCATAAATATGAATTCTTCACTGCTCATGTTTGCACTAATTCTTTCATCTTGAATACTGTTTAGGAATTCTTAACTACTCCTGCACAATATTCATACACTTTCCCTCTGCCAGTATAATGAAAGATTCTTGATTTCCTTTCATTCCCTGACTTCATTCCATCAATTCCAGATTTGAAAGTTGTTCCTAGCTTGCCTATCCCACTCTGTGGCACTACCTTTTCACCAAGAAACTCTTTCAACGATTACACTTTTAGTAACTCCATTTCCCAATGGAAAAAGCAGTTATATACTTGCACCCCAGATCAGTCTGAGATCACCATCCAACAAACTTAAAACCAAACCTTTTTCATCATAACTATCCCAAAACACTTCAAAACAAAGCTAAATTACAAAGAGAGAGCCCTCTCTGGTTGGAGGTAGGCTAGGACCTGCAGCTAAAAGATTGGTTAGTGGTTACCTCGGTCGTATTCCCTACAGGAAGCAGGGAACAACCTGAGTGATAACAGTGTCCAAGGAGTAGATTATAATCCAAGGGTCCTTGAACTACCATCACGTTCATGTGAATGGTTTTCCTTCTTAAAGTAATGGGCACATTTGGAAGGATCCCTAAAGGTTGATTGGTTCCTTTGTCGAAGCCTATCAGATTTCTCATTTCAGGAAAAAGCGATGGTGAACCAAGCGCTTTCCAAGAAGTTGAGGAAAGGATACTCACAAAATCCCCTTCATCAATGATGGTACCAGCCATAACCATTCGATAAGCTTGTACAATGATTCTGAATGGTACACTAGCTGGTAAACGGGGTCTGCCTAGTAGATTCCAGTCGAAGGAAACGACTAGGTTGCTTGGTGGTGGGACCGAATAGACGGTCGGAGATGACTCTGATGAACTTCCTTCCTACGATAAAGGAACGGGTGGACTACCCCCAAGTTCATCGGAGTCTATGTTGATGAAAATAATTTGAACGGTGTCGTTCTCTTTCTCTTCAGCAGCGGTATCATTCGAAGATGAACACTCTAAAGGCAAGACCGGGTCAACTTCCATCTCGACCTTTTGACTTTCGTCTAGTATGGATTCAGAGGGTTCATTTTCAGTGATAAACGCTTCTGCCGACCACAATAACGGGCCAGCCAAATTTTCAACCAGTGGAGGACTTGGCAAGAGTTTTTTATATCCAGGAGGAAGCCGTAGCGGTGAAGCAGGACGACCATCCAAAACTCTTTTAGCCTCGTCAAGGAAGGGACAATGGTGGATGGCGTGATTGCCTTCACACAACTTACAAGGAAATCTGGGATTCCTTTTCTGTCCATGTGCTTCGCTTTCACTGGTTGATGGTGTGCATTCAACATGATCATCAGAGGTTGATGACACTGGACTATGCAAATGAGGAGACCAGTGCCTTAAGATCCAAGGGATGTAGGGACAATATTGTTGAAAGTGATCTCCATTGCAAATGACACAAGGATATTTAGGTTTCGACGGTGTGGTGTGAGGATTTTCACTAGATGACGCTTGGTTGCCCCCTTTCGATTTTGCTTCCTTTTTCTTCTTTTCCATTTTCTCTTTCTGCTTCTTCTTCTTCTCAATCACTTGATTTTTAGCTTTATCGGCTTTATCAAGCGAAGAGGAAGGAGGAGAGGGAAAATCAAACGAAGTAGAAGGTTGGGAGGAAACTCTAGTGTCATCTAGTTGCTGACTTGACTGTTCAGGAATTATGGGATTCTGAACGACAGAGGTAGAGAAGAGCCAGACAGGTAAACCAATTTTCAACCCTGGAAGTGACAAAGTGGCCATATGGGGTGCACCAACATCTCCCCAAGAGGAGAAGGGACTAGGATTTCCTCCAAGGGGAAATCCTTGGTTGGTAGACTCCATTATCTCAACCTAAAGACCAACAAGGGAATTTGTTATGTTATTCCGATTAAAATAAATTTTTGACGCTTTGACACAACTTGTTTTTTCAATTTAAAGAGTCAAGAAAAAACAAAAGATGACTCTAGTCGCGTTCGATTTTTACTGAGCCTGAAGTGACAAGTGCTCAGAGGACATTTTCTTTTAAGGAGTCTGAAAAGGAGCAAAATGGACTTCTCTGGAGATCTAGGCAGAGGGGATTACCAAACCAATCACAAAACTGCAGAATACTTTTTATGGTACAACAGTCAATCTTCCCGAACATTGTGTTCAGTGCATTGTGATCGATAGGGCGGTAGACACGACCTCCTAAGGATAAAGGATGCAGCCTATTGTGGTCTCCCAAAATATACGCGATGGTACGTGGGAGCACAAGTCCCTACTGGCACTTTCCATCTCAGAGTGGAGGAATCGCCCAACCAACAATGAAAGCAACAGTTACCATGTTTTACGATGCCGGAATACGTCTCTAGCCTAGACCTCTAGATGTTGTGTGTTAGGTTCCAAAGCGTTGTTAGATTCATTAAATTTATTTTAAGTTGATCTTGCTTAAAAAATTTCCTTTCAGATTCACTACGTGATGTGTATATAATTCCTAAAATGCAGTCTAATATGATAAACAAACGTTTAATCTTCTTTGACAATGAAAATCCTAGCTACTAAGGAAAGAAAGTTAAGAATATTTCTGCAAAGAGCACAGAGCACACGCTAAATGCACTGTCCTAAATCAAAACAAGCAGTCAAAATAAAAATGCACATGCATGTATTTGTTTTCAGCCTTCTTAATGTATGAATGATGATAAGAAATCTATGTGCAAATCTGAATTATTTTCAAAGCGAAAATACTCAACAAATTTCTTTTCAAAATGAAGTGAAGGTAAGAGAGACACTTTGTGATTTCGAAATGAAAATTGCTTTTCGATGCTTTAAAAACTACTAATTCAAATCATATGCAATAGTAACTGTATAATAAACTATCAAGAACAACATGATTGTCTTCTAAAACTGAAAAACGACAACTACGACACTTTCAGATCCAGAAACTACAGTTCGACTATGCTACTTTTTTTCAAAAGAGAACTGAAAATGGCACACAATACATAAAAACACTTACAGTTCTTTGCACTATGGAGGCAGAATAATGTAAGAAAAGGGGGTTTTCATAGAGATACACTGACTACAGACAACAATACTCCTGAATAGGACTGAAAACAATGAGGAAAAACCAAAGTCTGAAGGTAAAGTTAACCTTCCCTGACCATTGCACCTGTCACACTATGAATTCAGTATGCAGCGCACCTACTGCACTCAGGAAGTGCGATGCATACAGTCTGCTTTGAAGGCAGGGTGCGATGGTACCAGTGTGAGACTTTAAACAAGTGTTTACTCACAATTTTCAATTCAGTTCAGGGATTTTAGTTCAGGGATTTAGGCCGAGTAAGTCATGTTTAGTATATGTAAAACACAGGGGTGATCTAAAGAGGTTACTAGAGCCACCACTTAGGGCAATTAGACTGTTTGCAGATCGATTGTTTAATTCATAAACAAAACCCAGAGATAGACTGAAGCAGCATTGATCTAATTTGCATTTGTATAACAAATGCAGTTCGAAGGCTAGCTGGCTTGGCTTCAGGCTCCGTCTATAAGTTTATAAAAGAAACAAAGATAGATAGGCTAACAAGCAATCTAGTCGTTTCCCCAGTGGAGTCGCCATTTTTTTACCGAGAATAGTGTCCACTCGGATGCTACTATTCCCACTAAGACTGGTAGCTATCTTAGAAACAAACAAGTAAAGTCTACTTTCTTTTTCCTTTATGCAAATAGACAAGAGGGGAACCAAGGAGATCAACCTTAGTCTTGTGCTTGTTTTCCTCTCCTTCCTGATAGAGCTTTGCCACTTCTTCTTCGTCTGCCCAGCTTCAAAGAGCACCTGTGGAATCACAACAACATACTACTATCAAAGAACAAAAATCTATATTCATAAATAACACAAGACCAGATGTGTGTTAACCATACAAATGCATATATAAGTAAACATACAAGAATATGGAGGAGAACTTGAATAGCTTTATTAAGATAAAAAGTAGCCATAGGATTACAACCATATGTTCTGACCCAACATCATCCTTCAGCTAGAAAGCCCTTCTTCACCTCAAGTAAAGCTTAGATCACCCAACACTATGAATGTACACCAGAAAACCAACATCACTTCTTTATAAGATACAAAATTCCAGCCTCTGGATCTCTATGATGAGGGATCCATATATAGATGATTATAGGGAGGTGAGTCATCTTCAGGGGTCTTGATTAGTGTCCTCTCTCTGATATTTCCTGCTTCCACTTGGAGAATGATGATCTCTTACTCCTCCCTGGTCGAAAACAGAGAGGCAAGTGTCAGAGGGGAAGCTTTTGGAAGATTTCATGATCATCCAACTCGCGTTTTATCCCTACCATTTGTCCACTCCCAACCATCGCACCCTCCAGAGGAGAAATTCAGTATGCATCGCACCTTGTACATTGGGAAGGTAATATGCATCGCAGACTCTGCACTGGGTTTTCAGTATGGTCCAATTTTGACCATTTATGAGTAGATTTTAGTGGAGAACTTCTCGGAGATGATGTAATCAGCTGACCTTGTTCCTTTAGGCAGTGAAGCAACACTTTTAGGGACTTAGGAGCCCTCAGTGTATGGACATTTAGGATTGGGGTGGAAGTGCCCAAAATTTTCTATAACAAAGACATCCTAGGGGGTGTTCATTTAGATGTTTAAGGATAAGGAAATTAGAAAAGGAAATGGATAAGGAAATAAAAGGAATTTTGGCACATTTATTTATGAAACTAATGGAAAATATGAAAATAATGGAAAATGAAGAAAATAGAGGCGTCGTTCATAAAAATTCTTTCAAGGATCAATTGGTAACCTTTTTTTCAGTTGAGTTTTGGATCTCTCTCTCTCTCTCTCTCTCTCTCTCTCTCTCTCTCTATCTCTCTCTCTCTCTCGCTCTCATGCTCTTAGACACAGAGTTTTCTTGGAGTACTTTGGCATTGGAGAAATAAAGGCAAAGAAGGCAAGAGGAAGCAAAGATCAAGCAAGGAAAGGCAAGATCAAGTAGCTACAACAAGCTTCATTGCAGGTATCAACTTTCATGTGTATTTTCCTTACTAGATTTGGCATGCATAGGATTTCATGTGCTTCTTTTCTACCATGGAATGGGTTTTTGTAGGTGTGATAGTATTTTCATCCTAGCATTGACATTTCTTGATAGATTTGATGAGATGGGTTGTCTCATGCAATTTGTGTGGGACGATCGGATTGGATTTGAAGCTAAGCGGGGTGGATCTTCGAATTGAAAAACACATGGTGCTAGTGGTCCCTGAATTGGGCTAAGTATGCATGAAGGCACTAACCTAGTAACCCTTGAACTGGATTATGGGTTGTAGTAAAGCCAGATTGTGTGCCTCAGTGGGCATAGGAATCCTTGCTGGTGAATGATGGGATATACAATAATGCCAAGAGGTGGATTTTCTCTCCATTGGGCCTAGTGATTCTAGGATGGAATGCATGGTAAAGCCTGATGGGTATGTTTCTGTGTAGGGCCTAGTGATCCCTGGATCAGAATACAGATGCATAGTAAATCCTGAGACACTAGGAGGCACTCGAATTCCTCATGGTGTAGGTGGAGAAATCTGATGGCATGCACATTTATTGGTGTTTTTGATGTGTTCTATGAGTCCCACATTCATGCTTGGAATATGGCATGGGGTTGATTGGCTGAAGAGAGAGTTGGATCAACCAATATACAGTTGGGTGGGACATGGTAGTCCCATCTCTGGTCGATTCATTGCATTAATTAATGAGAAATTCATTCCATTGATTTCATGTGTAAATGTACTGGTGTATATATGGATTTTGATGGTTGATATTTATTACAATTATGTTCATATTATGTTGTTTATATGTTCATTTTATGGCAGAAATTATGTTTGGCTCTCAACATGTTTTTACTTGTATTTGAATGGATATTGTATCTATGACCTAATGAGTGACAAGGAAACAAATGACACGAGGAAACAATGGTTCATGTGATTCACAAATAAGTAAGAGATCCCTACACTTAACTATGTTGTTTACACTTGTAAGTTACATGTCGTTGATATGTTTCATGAAATGTTTGTCATGGATAGTAGGGGTCTGGTTAAGGTCTTGAATAAATATTTACTTTTGCATAATTTCTTCCATGTACTTTACTTCATTTTGAGCTTTCATTCCATTTTGGGCAGTGGCCTAGGATCTGGGCCTGAAAAATTAGCTCAAATCCCGAAGTCATGGCATAGAACTAGAAAGTTTGGACCACAACCACTGGAAAGAAAGCCTATGAGAGCGACTCTAGGTCTCTGGTCGCTCCCTTGTGGCCATAGCATGAGAGCAACTGAGCCTTGAATTTTCTAGAATAGTGGTGGGACCCAGGGACAGGTTTTCTGAGTGATTGGAATGTCTCCTGAGTGTTTTGTTGATGGCTTAGGATGGTTGTATGTGATGTTTCATTGATTCCACTTCCTTAAGATCACCTAGGAGGTCGAATCTGATCATAGTGGCCTCTCATCTCATGTTTACTCCAGTTGGCATGGTAACTTGGGTGGATGTGGGAGGAGGGTGTTACAAAGTGGTATCAAAGCATGGTTCAACTCTCGGACGGAATGGGTTGAATATGTGTTGGTCATGCATGCATGTCATTTTCATTTGTGTCTCTTACACTTACATACTTGTTTCATTTGCTTGAAGATGAATTAGGGTTATAGTATGGTTATCATGGAGAATTTGATGTTGATCTCATGAAGAGTAATTGACATGGGTATGTGACTAGTTGTATATGGTTATTCGTCACTTACATGTTGATTTTATGTCGCATACTTACATCCTTGTATGTTAGGTTACATTTTTGAATAATTTGATTGCATGCATCAGTCTTGTAGGTTGACTAAAAGAACTGATTGATTATGGACAATTACATGAGGTTATGTGTATTTGTAGTTGGTTAGGAATTTCTTATGCATATTTTCAGGTGCATTTAGCAATGTGTACAACGGGGTAATGGTTGTTGTCATTCATGACGTCATAGCACGCATTGTTGATATGGCCTTGCATTTATGATTGGATCCTAGTTAGAGTGATTTTTATGTGTTGATTCATTTATTTTTGCATGTCTATACGTTGTTATGATTATGTTATACATTTATCATGCTGATTTGGTGATATTGCAGACAAAGTATCCTCCCCAAGCTATACTAAGGTACATCAATTTATTGTGATTTGATTTATCTAACATATTATGCATTGAATATCCCTATGCATCAGATGAGCAACATGGTGTGGGGCATCATCTTGAAGGAAGAGATAAAGATTTGTACAAAATATAATGAACAATCTATATAGGCACAAGAGAAGCAAGCAGAGGTTAATGCTATACTTCTTCAGAGTTTTTCAGACTTGCAGCGACAAGGGTCACTTCGGGTCAACCATGCATATTAGGATGGGACTAATGGAGCATATGGCAGTAGATCTCATGGTAGACACAGGTTGGATATATCTGACATGGTGAGAGATGAAATGTTGGTTGACACTCTGGAAAGGAGGGCAAATGAGTACATGTATTATTCTAGTCCAGGTTTTGTAGACATCATGATCGCCATCGCTATCATCCTTACCAGAGGAATGATAGGGGTACTTGCTGGATGAATTCAAGAAATCAAAGCCACCTAATTTTGATGGATATGTGAAGAAGTTAGAATATATGAAGGCTTGGATACTTGGCATGAAAAAATTATTTGAGTTGCATGAGTACACAAATAACATGAAGGCCCAAATAACTATCTTTAGCTTGAAAGGTAAAGCAGACATATGGTGGGAAGAAGTTAAGCAGGTTAGATACATCAAGACAGATGACTTGAGTTTGCGGGAATTCAAGAGGATTTTTAGGAAGAAGTACTTATCAGAAAGGTACTACGATAGTAAAGCTAAAGAGTTATATGAGTTAAACATGTTGTCAATGATAGACAAAGAGTATATGACCAAGTTTCTTGAGTTATTGAGGTATGTACCATATCTTACTAATGAGAAGGATAAAGTTCAAAGATTTGTTAGTGGTTTTCCATCAACATTTAAATATCGGATTGAGTATGATGAGCCTTGGTCACTTCAGGAAGTCATTGGGAAATTGAAACATTGCTATGATAAATCAAAGTGTAAGAATGAATCTCAGCATGGATGGAAAGGAAAAGACAAAGGTAGAGGTAAATGGCAGCCTAAGAGGACAAGGCCTCAACATGCAGATGGGAAAGAAAATGTGGCACTGGCATAAGCGTAGAGGTGAGGGCCCTATTCGGTTGGAGGGTTGGACATTTGGTGAGGAGCACCTTAGGAGAGATTGTCCGCAACATTACGATGGAAGGCCTAAGATATACAGTGCATAGGAACTGCATATTGTTGGGGATGTTGGTCAAAGTATTCCAGGTATCTATGCAACAGTGGACAACGTGCAAGCAGAACACCAGGAATCTATCATTGAGATGGATGGTAAGATTTGTGATTAAGTTATTTCTATTCTAATTGACCATGGATCTAATTATAGCTATGTTAGTCCTAACTTGGTGGATAAGTGTGGGTTGAATAAGGAGTTTCATGCAAAGTCTTAGTTAGTGCAGTTGGATATAGGTACGAATAAGTGAGTTCATCATTGGGTAAGAGCTTGAGCATTTTATTTGAATGGTATGCCTACAACAAAACATTTTAATTTATTACCATTGGGTTCATACAATATGTTATTGGGCATGGACTGGTTGTATGTACATACAACCAAGGTTGACTGCTATGACAAATCTATTGAGTGTGTTGATGACAATGGAGAACCAAGAGTCTTGCAAGCTAAGAAGAAAGACACATCAGTGAGGATAATGAAATTTATGCAAGCAAAGAGTAGCCGCAAGAAAGGGTGCAAGCTATTTGTAGTACACATTTATAGTGATACAGGTAAGGAGGTTGAGGATGCAGATGTGTTGAACAGGTACCCAGTGTTGCAACATTTCAGGGATGTATTTCCTGAGGATGTTACAAAGTTGCCACCTCACAGGGACATAGATTTGTCTATTGAGCTAATGCCAAAGGGAGCTCTAGCATCTAAAGAACTCTAGGTTTTAACCCCATATAGAAATTACTTTCATACGAATTCTAAAACACAGAAAATAAATAATGCGAGAGAATAACACATAAAACACATATACACAAAGATTTCCTCTGTATCCCAAAACCGGGACTACTAGCTTGATTTGTCATTATGTTCCTTTCAGTGTTACAATACATATTTATACATGCTAAAGCATCCAATACCATGGACCGAAAACCATCGCATCCAAAAACATGTGTGAAAATCATGCACAAAACCATAGGTGGGTCTGCCCAATCTAACATAGGTTCCCAAACCAAAATTTTCTGGGGCACTACCTCGAACCCCATAGAGTGGGGTTACCTGCACCCCTCAAACCCCCTGTGACCCCCCCTGCTATGCAATCAATGCAACGAATGAGGGGCTCCGCCCCCCCTCTAACCCCCGGTTAACTACATGGGCTAGTCGTGGAAAGAATATAACACAACCCAACATTCTCCCACTTGTTGTTTTCTTTCCATAGGGGGCCACAAGAGAGCTTAGTCATTTATTCAGCTTTGCAATTCCCATTGTTTCTCTACACCAAGAGAACTTCTCAGAGCTCATAGATTTTGTCAATGCATTTGCAATATTCTTCAAAGTGTCCACCTTTACCAGCAACACCTTTTTTTCTTCTATCATATCCCTCACAAAGTGATACTTAACATCAATGTGCTTTGTTTTGAATGATATGCAGGGTTCTTTGCCAAGAAAATTGCACTTTGGCTATCACAATCTATCCTTATAGCTCTCTGTACTAACCCCATACTTGAACACAATCTCTGCAACCAAACTGCTTCCTTGCTCGCATGAGTGGCTGCCATGTATTCTACCTCTGTAGTTGATAGTGCCACTACGGATTGTTTCTTACTCATCCAACTGACTGCACCTCCAAATAGGTTAAACACATACCCACTTTTATATCTTCTCTAATCCAGATCTCTAGCCCAGTCTGCATCAACAAAGCCATGAATATACAACACTCTATCCAATCCTAGGCTTCCTTGGTAGCACAAACCATAATCACTAGTGCCACACAAATACCTGAAAACCTGCTTCATTGTTGTCCAATGCTACTTTCTTGGTTTTGTCATAAACCTGGTCAATACTCCCACTGCATGTGCAATGTCTAGTCTAGTACATACCATTTGCATACATGAGGCTACCAACTACAGTTGCATATGGAACATGGGACATATCCTCTTCCTCTTTTGGTGTCTTGGGAAACTATTCAATAGATAAATTTACACATACAGGAATAGGAATCTTCACTGGTTTACTATCCTGCATATTAAATCTCTACAATATTGTCTCGATATACTTCCTCTATTTTAACCAGAGCTTCCTCTTTTCCCGATCTCTTTTAATTGCCATGCCCAAAATATAGTTTGCAGCACCAAGATCTTTCATGTCGAATTTGGAGGACAATTGGGTCTTCAAATCCTGGATAATTTCTTTGTTGTTTCCAACCAGCAACATATCATCCACATACAAGACCAAATAAATAACACTGTCACCAATTAATTTAAAATACACACAATGATCTGCTTTGCTTTTGGTGAAGCCAAGTCCCCATATAAATGTATCAAATTTCTGATACCACATCCTTGGTGACTGTTTTAACCCATACAGAGACTTCTTTAACTTGCATACTAGTTCTTTCTTACCCTTCACCGCAAAGCCTTCAAGTTGCTTCATGTAGATTCCTCTTCTAGATCCTCGTGAAGAAATGTTGTCTTCACATCCATCTGTTCTACCTCAAAATCAAAAGCAGCAGCAACAGATAAAAGTAATCTAATAGAAGTTACCTTGGCAACAGGAGAAAAAATATCACCAAAATCAATTCCTAGCACCCGTGAATAACCTTTTGCTACCAACCGAGCTTTGTATTTCTCCACCTTTCCTTTTGCATTTGTCTTCTTCTTGAACATCCATTTGCTACCAATGGGTTTCCTTCCAGCCGGTAACTCCACTAGATCCCAAGCCTCATTTTTGTGCAAAGATGTCATTTCATTAACCATGGCCTCTTTCCAGAGTTTTCCATCCTCTGAATCTACTGCTTCCTTCACATTTATAGGATCATCATCAGTAATAGATAAAGAAAAATTTGAACACAAAGCAGATGGACTACACCTTTTTGGCTGCCTTCTTTATCGAATTGATCTTCTCTCACCTGGAGTTTGTGGCTCTTCATCTTCTGATTCCTTCTCTGCTGTAGAGTTTGATTCTTCCTCCTTTATCTCAAACTCTATCTTCTCATGTTCCTTTGGTTGGAATTCATGTTTAATAACATCTTTCACCTCTCTGAACACCACATCTAGGTTGTACACAACCTTCCTTGTTACTGGGTTCCAAAGCTTATAACCCTTTAAACCATCCTTATACCCAATAAAGATGCACTTTTCAAATTTAGTATCCAACTTGGTTCGTTTCTCCTTTGGAACATGTACATATGCATCACATCCAAATACCCTCAGATGTGAAAGAGAGGGTTTCTTACCAGTCCCTACCTCTTGTGGAGTTTTATCCTCCAATGCTGATGAAGGTGATCTATTGACTAGGTAACATGTTGTCTCCACTGCCTCTACCTAGAATTCCTATCCTAACTCGACACCACTGAGCATGATTCTTGCCCTTTCCATCAACGTCTTGTTCATTCTTTCTGTAACTCCATTTTGCTGAGGTGTATATGGAGTAGTCTTCTACTATGTTATACCACACTTCTTACAGAATTCTTCAAATTCCTTATTGCAAAACTCTCCATTGTTATCTGTCCTCAACACCTTTATCTTCTTCTTTATCTGGTTTTCCACCAAAGCCTTGAATTCTTTAAACTTGTCAAAGACTTCATATTTCTTCTTAAGGAAATATATCCATGTATTCCTTGTGAAGTCATCTATAAATGATACGTAGTACACAGACTTCCCCAGTGATGGAACCTTCACTGGTCCAAACACATCACTATGCACAAGCTCTAATATATGTTTCGCCCTCTTACCACCAGAGGGGAAACTTACCCAATTTTGCTTCCCATATACACAAATTTCACAAAAATAAAAATCCCGAGAGATATTACTCATACCTTCTACCATACCTTTACCATGAAGTATTCGAAGGCCCTTCTTTCCAATATGTCCAACCCTTTGATGCCACAGCATGGTCTTCTCTCCAGAGACCACTAGATGTTTTGCTCCACTTTTAGGAACCTCAAAATTATTTCACCCATCAACAATTGTGCTACCTTGTAGCTTGTACAAAGTTCCAATATGAACTCCCTGCATCAATACCAGTGCTCCCCAAAACGTCTTGCAGGTATCCTTCTCGGACACTGCTTTTACACCTACATCATCCAACTTGCTTACAGAAATCAGATTTCTGGCCAATGCAGGAATATGTAGAACACTCGGAAGTGTTCTAATCCTTCCACCTTGCAACTTTTGCTTTAATTTTATGCGACCAACGATTCTAGCCTTCCCATCATCCCCTAAGAAGACATCACCACCATCATATTTCTCATACTCGCAAAACCACTCAATATGGGGAGTGAAGTGAAACAATGCACCTAAGTCAATCAACCATGCCTCATGATCTACATGTGTACTTGAAGAAGCCAAGTACACATCCCCACCTTCATCTGAGGTGGTTTTTGCCTCTGTAGAAGGAGCATCATCAAATCTGTTTCCTTTATCAGGAGCTTTAGATTTATAGTCCCTTTTGTAGTGCCCTTCCTTTCTGCATTTCCATCACACCACCTTTACAAGTTTTCCTGGAGATTTAGATCTCCCTCTAGATTAAGATCTCCCACTCGATGAATTATTTTTGTTTCTGTTCTGGGACCATCCTCATACATGCAAGGCATCACCATTCTGGCTCTCCATATTTTGCCATCTCATCTCCTTCGTCAGCAAGGATGGGACTATTTCATCAAACTGCAAGGTAGTTGCATTGCTACCTATTGCAATAACCAAACTATCCCATGAATCTGGTAGAGAACACAACAAACTCATGCACTTATCTTCATCTGAAATTTTAATATCAATAGATGCTAATTGACTTACCACAGTATTAAATGTGTTCAGATGCTCTATCACTAAGTCTCCATCTTTCATCCTTAGGTTATAGAGCTTTTTCCGCAGGAACAGTTTATTCACTAGAGACTTAGATTGGTACAAAGTCCCTAACTTGTCCCACAAAGCCTTCGTCGTAGCTTCCCCTGATACATTCAACAATACTAAATCTGAGACACACAATTGTATTTTTCTCTTTGCCTTTCGATCCAACTTCTTCCATTCTTCATTGGACACTCCCGTTGGTTTAGTACCCGAATCTACCGCAAACCACTGATCTTTATCCAGCAACAGATCCTCCATCTTGAGTTTCCACAACTCAAAGCTCTGACCATTAAATTTCTCGATCTCTATCTTTCTACTGCTCACCATTTTCTTTGACCACCAGAATCGATCTCACAAATCTCCCTCTGAATAGGGTCTACCACGGGCCCGAGTGAAACCCCTCAGCAACAAAGGCGTCCCCTTGAAGCCAAAACAACTCTGATACCAAATGTAGATTTTAACCCCGTACTGAAATTACATGCATATGAATTATAAAACACAAAAAATAAATGATGTGAGAGCATAACACATAAAACAAATATACAAAGATATTTTCCCCTGGATCCCAAAACCGGGAGTACTAGCTTGATTTTTCATTATGTTCCTTTCATTGTCACAATACATATTTATACATGTTGAAGCATCCAATACCATGGACCGAAAACCATCACATCCAAAACCATGGACCGAAAACCATCACATCCAAAAACATGTGCGAAAATCATGCACAAAACCATAGGTGGGTCCACCCAACCTAGCATAGGTTCCAAAACCAAAATTTTCCAGGGCACTACCTTGGACCCCATAGAGTGGGGTTACTTGCACCCCTAAAACCTGTTGTGACCCCCCCACTACTCAATTGGCGCAATGAAGGGGGAGCTCTTCCCCCCCCTCTAACCCCCTGGTTAACTACGTGGGCTAGTCATGGAAAGAATATAACACAACCCAACAAGAACCTTACAAGATCAACACACTTGATTTGGTTGAATTAAAATTGAAGCTGAAGGAAATGTTGGACAAGGGATACATTAGGCGTACTGATATTGTTTGTGAGGAAGAAAGATGGTACTCTCATATTATACATTGATTACATGTAGTTGAACAAAATTACTATGAAGAGCTGGTACACTTTGCCAAGGATTTATGACTTGTTTGATCAGCTGAAAGGAGCAGCTGTGTTTTCAAAGATTGACTTGAGATCTAGACACCATTAGGTACACATTAAAGAGGAGGATATTTACAAGATTACGTTGAGGACCACATATAGGCATTATGAGTTTTTTGTTGTTCCATTTGTCTTAACTAATGCTCCAACTACATTCATGTGTTTGATGAATAGTGCGTTTCATCCATATTTGGATAAGTTTGTTATTGTGTTCATTGATGATATACAGGTATATTCTAAAAATGAGGAAGAGCATGCCAAGAACTTAGCAGCAATACTGAGGTTGTTGAGATAGCATCATCTGAATGCTAAGCTCAATGAATGTAGCTTCTTTCATACTAAGGTACACTAGTTGGGACATGTTGTCTCGAAGGAGGGCATTACAGTAGATCCACAGAAGATAAGGGCCATCATGGAGTGGGTAGCTCCTAAGAATGTGGATGAGGTGAGATCTTTCATGGGTCTGGAAGGCTATGGTAGGAGCTTCACCAAGAAATTATCACAAATTTCTTATCCAATTACATCATTACAGAGGAAAGGTAAGAAGTTTGAATGGACCAAAGAGTGTGAGGATGGATTTGAGCAGCTTAAGAAGTTGTTGACACGTGCACCAATACTACAGATTGCAGATCCAAACAAAGAGTTTGTATTATATACAGATACTTGCAAGAGAGGACTTAGTGGAGTCCTTATGCAGGATGGACAAGTTGTATTTTATGAGTCCTGAAAACTAAATGAACATGAGTAGAACTACCTAACACACGATCTCGAGTTGGCAGTGATTATACATGCACTAAAGATGTGGAGGCACTATCTTCTTAGCTGGTAGTTTGTGCTTATGAGTGATCACATTGGGTTGAGGTATTTGTTTGACCAACTGAATCTGAATGCCATGCAGGCTAGATGGTTAGCCATGATCAGCGAGTTTGACTTCAAGATCAGGTACATTAAGGGTAAAGAGAATAGGGTGGAAGATGCTCTCAAAAAATAGGTGCAAGAACACCACTTGGAAGCTATGAGCTCCTATGGGATGGACTTACAGGATAGGATATTGTAGGAAAGACAACAGGATGTCAGGTATATGGAGATTGTACATAGGTTGCAATAGGGTGATAGTACAGGTACATGTACAGGAACTTGTAGTAGTCTAGGTACAAGTGGTAGTACAGGTACAAGTATAGGTGGTAGTATAGGTACAGGTACAAGTGGTCGTACAGGCATAGGTATAGGTGCATAGGGCATGGATTATTATCTTACAGGAGAGGAATTGCTCAGATTCTGAGACAATACATATGTACTAGATAGCAGTGAACTCAAGAAGGTGATCTTGAGGGAATTTCAGGCGAAACCTTATTCGGGTCACCCAAGTTATCCTAAGACACTCACACTGGTGAAGAGATATTACTTGGTCGAATCTAAAAAGGTATGTAGTAGATTTTGTGGCGATATGTTTCAATTTTGAGTGAGTGCAGGAAGAGTGCAAACATCCAGGTGGGATGCTAAATCCGATCGTTATTCCCAAGTGGAAATGGGAGGTCATTTCCATGGATTTCATCGCAGAGTTCTTGACGACAGTGAAGCATCATGATTCCATTACGATCATTATGGGCAGGTTAACAAAGGTTTCACACTTTGTTCTGGTAAAGTATACGTTCTCAGCTAGTGACGTGGCATAGGTGTTTAACTGAGATGTGGTTAGACTACATGGTGTCCCAAAGAAGATTATGTCAGACAGAGATGCAAAGTTCACTTCCAATTTTAGGAAGGAGTTATTTGCAGGTTTGGACACCGAGTTGGCCTTCAACGTAGCCTATTATCTGCAAATGGATGTGCAAAAAAAGAGGGTCAATAGGATATTGGAGGACATGCTGAGGATGTATGTGATGCATCAGTAGTGGAAGTTGGAAGAGTATCTTCATTTGGTCTAGTTTGCATAGAACAACGGTTATCAGGAGTCATTGAGGATGAGTCCTTTTGAGGCATTATATGGGTGGAGTTGTAACGCTACCATTAGTTGGAGTGATCCAGTTAGTAGAGTATTGATTGGACTAGATATGTTGGAAAACATAGAACTGGAGATGCAAGTGATCAAGAAGAATCTCAAGGAAACACGGGATATGTAGAAGAGTTATGCAACTATATATGCTTCATGGTGGTTTAGTATTTGATTTATGTTTGTTTAGTATATGCTTTTTGATGATCAATATATGCTTTATGATGGATGATACATGTTGTTATCACTCCAATATTTCTCTAGAGTTGTTAAGAAAGAAATTATTAGAGGTAACCACAAACTGTTGAGATTGCAACAAGATGATGGAGCTTAGTGAAAAGAGTCGCCTTCACTAAGTGGGCCCGCAGGCTATTTTTGGCGCAAGTCTATTTTTAGACATATGGATCATGTTTATGGATTGC
>APFE030848361.1:0-16285 GCA_000404065.3 Pinus taeda | reverse complement strand
GAGAGAGGCAAAGGAACCAACCTGGATCTTCCGCTTAACTCCTTGCTTGATCTCTCTCCCCCTTGACAAAGCTTGCAACTCCTCTCCTACTTATCCTACTTTGAGAATACCTATAGAAAACAAAGTAACAAAACACCGTCAAAGCATATTGATCTATTATATCATAAGCATTATAGAATCAGAAATAAAATGAACATACAATGGATTCACAAATAACAACATTCACAAAAACACAATTGTATGGAGGAAAACTCAAAGAACTTTATTAAAAAATAAGGGAGAATTATAACCCAGCTATCTGATCTAGCATCATCCTCCCAACATCAAAGCCCTCTTCACCTCATGAAAATCAATATCACCCAACAATACAATGCTCTTTCTCAAAGACAAACTATTAGCACTTCCTTACAAATTACAAAATTCCAACCTCCAGATCTCTCAGATGAGGGATCCATTTATAGATGTGTGCAAAGGTGTGAGTCATCTCCAGGATTTTGATTAGTGTCATTCCACTTGTTGTTCTTGTTTCCACATGGAGATTTCTTGGATCTCTTACTCATCCCTGGGTGAATTCAGAGAGGCAAGTGTCATAGGAGAAGTTTCTAGAAGATTCCATGAGCATCCATTTAGCAAACTGTCTCAGACATCTGTCCATTCTCACTCATCGCACCCTATAGAAGGCATCATCAATATGCATCGCACTTGGCTAGTGTAGCAGTCAGTATGCATCGCACCCTGATAGTGGAGTAGTCAGTATGGTCCATTTTTGGCCAATTCTGGATGGTTTTTCAGATGGAATTTTTGGGGAATGATGTAATCAGTTGGCCATGATCCTTTAGGGTATGAAACAACACTTTCAGGGGTAAAGAGCCCTAGTTTATCGACATATAATATTGGGGTTGAAGTGCCCAAATATGTCTATAACACTCCTGCATGGAGTTAAAGGAGGTGCCCAAAAAGAATTTTTTGGGGTAGCTTTATACAACCATTTTTTATGGTTTTCTGCCCACAATTTTTCTAAAAGAGGTTTTCTATCACATGGTGGTTTTTCCTATGGTTTTATGGCGCATGGTGATTTTTACCATGGTTTTGGTTGGATTGGTGGTTCATATTCGGCAAGATGTATTGAAATACTATACATAAAATATAATAATAAAAAATATTTGTTGGTTTCCCAAGTTTGTGTTTCTAGGATAAAATATTTGTGTAAATTTGTGTGTTTTCGTTTGTATCTTTTTTATTTTACTAATAATTTGTTTGCAAGAATTATTTTTGCAAGGTTGAAACTTACAACAAACTCGAAAAACTTTTTGAACTACTCAAATTTTCATGATACAATGTCTTTGTTTTTTATAAGTATGGAAATGTATCATCACTTACACCTTCTGGTCATCTTCTTGATGTTTACAAAGTAAGCATGAATGTCCTTTTATGTTTATGTTTTTCCATCTCCTTATTTCAAATACTAAGAATGCCAAATGAATTTGAATTAACAAAGTGATTTTTATTTTTTATAATAAGAGATTTTTCCTAAACACAATATTATTATATGCTAGAAATTATTAAGTTGATTTCATTTTGATAAAATCATCTTTTATTGTAAATTTGAAATGATCAATCATTCTCTTCAATTCCTTCATATTTAATTCATTTTCATACATCATTACAATATATAATTACATTTATAATATGCCATATCCATAACTATATGAATTATAACAATTCATAAGATGAAAGGAAATATAAAAATAATTTTTTTCATAGAATTTAAAAGTGGGAAAATAGGAATTTAATACTTGCAATTTAGTTACAATGAGTTATCACAATTATGATGTATGAAGGAAGTGGAAAGAAATTTTAAGTTGTGAATTGTGAATTGAATAAAAAATAATATTTGAATCTCTTTATTTTGGATTCATACCCACATTATCCCTAACATATTTTCTTATATCTCCTTTTATTCCATTGAACCCCACAACATCTCAACATGTCATTTTTTCATAACTCCTTTATTCCATTCTACCTCACATCCACGAATTTCTCTACATTTATTGGGATAGTTAAAAATACCATACATATATATATATATATATATATAATATATTATATATATAGTATATATATTATATATAATTATATATATATATATATCTATATATATATATATAAATATATATATATATATATATAATATAATTGAGTTTTATTTAATACCACATTGGATTACATTTTAAATAATATGCCCATTTATTACCCCATAACATGTCAACACTTTCTTATGACACTTCTGTTTTTTCACATAGTTCCTTTATTCCATTCATACCCACAACGAGTATTTCTATACACTTTCTTTATATTATCATTTACGATAATTCTTATCCATTTTCTTATAATTAAATTTCTTTTAAATAATTGAACTACTTTTAAACAGTATAGTATTCTTTTTAAAGATAACCTATTAAATTAAAAATAAAAATAAATAAATAAAAATATATATATCTATTATATGTATATATATATATTATTATAGATATATTACCTAAAATTCATATACTGTTAAACGTCTACACATATATATCATATTATATATATACTCCTTAGTCACTCTCACTGTTAGCATTACCACTATATATATCCAAACTTGCAAGATTAGTATTGATTATACCTCACACCTTATAACTATATCCGCGCCGTATTAATATTATATTCACTTCTAACCAAATGAACGCAGGAAGAATGCTCGCGTTCACACCATTGCGTGTTTCAATAATTAATCGACCATACCACCTACTTTGAAATATTAGGCTTATTTTCCATCCAACTGTATAAAACAGGCCACGGAATTTCAATTATTAACTTTGAAAGTACAGCAAAAAAGAATTTCAATTATTAAATTCTTGCGTCCCCACTGCCTCTTCCCACAATCAGACAAAATACTTTCTCACTTGTTCATCTCTCATTCCCCTACATTCTTAATACATTTCATAATTTCATAAAAGTACAACACAAAGTACTAAATTCTTAGGTTCTCACTCCCTATTCCCAATTTCATAAAAGTGCAACACAAAGTATTAAATTCTTAGGTTCCCACTCCCTATTCCCACATATGATATCTTATAAAAAAAGAATCTAGATGGAAAATTTCGGGTGTATATTATGTCCCATTATATTTTTTAGTAAAATTCTAATAACATTTTAGATACATATAGAGTGTCTATTCTAATACTAACATAATGAAAAATGACATCCATTTTTTCCCATAGCACAAAGTCCATATACACTAATCTATTCATAAAAAACATAAACACAAAGGTTAGAAAAAGTTCAAGCATGTTAATCAAAAGCAGACATGAAACTCATGAAGGGAATTTGGACCATGCCCTCCTTCCTAGTCACATTTTCCTCCATGAACCTGTAATGTATGAAGCCTGACTCATCCTCTAAGCCCTGTTTGGATAAACTATTTGCCACAAAGTTTGACTCGCTGTAAATATGCTAGAAGGTTATATGGTGGAAGGACTGGTAAGATAGTCAATGTGGTTGATCCAAACCTCCAGGTTGAGGAAAAGACATTTGACGGGACACTCCATCAATAAGATTTTTTGAATCTCCATATATGTGTATTATGTCCAAAGACAATCTATTGGAAAACCAAAGGAGTCCCCAAAGCGCTAGGGTCTCCGCTCTCAAATTTGTGCCATCCCCTCCATGCTAAGATACTTTATAATGTGTTCTATTGCAAAATATGATTCATATGGCACAACCACCTCTGCCTCCCTGTGCTACTACATTGCAGTAGCCAGTAGGAAATAAGATGTTTGGGGCAATGGATCGATGAAGTAAGTCCTTGATCACATGCATCCTGTTTGTGATATTTTCCATCGACCTTCGTATGTTAATGAAAATCTATAGGATGTTTCCATGGCATCTATCAAATATCTATGGGTTCCTAGCCTGCCAAATCTCTGAGAGTATAAATAGGGTAGTTGATTTATGCTTACCCCCTCTTTCGATCCACCATTGAATACATTGTTCAATAGAGAGAAAAGTTCTAAAAGGATTGCGTAAAAAGTGGAAAAACATGTGCTATACTTGAAGGGAAATCAGACATTCTAGGTAGAGGTGTAGATTAGTCTCCAAAGCGTCTCGGTAGAGAGGGCAGATTCCTGGACCTTGGACTCCCTGCTTTCAAAGTGTCTTGTTATGCGAGACCAACCAAGTAAATAAAATATTTTTTAATGGGGCCTTCAATTTCCAAATATGCTTGAAACAACATGTGGAATTTAAATTGTATATGTTTCCATATGATACCCTTTTAGTCTCCAAAACATCTCGATAGAGAGGATAGCTTCCTGGACCTTGGACTCCCCGCTTTCAAAGTGTCTTGTTATGCCAGACCAACCAAGTAAATAAAATATTTTTTAATGGGACCTTCAATTTCCAGATCTCCTTGAAACAACATGTGGAATTTAAATTGTATATGTTTCCATATGATACCCTTTAATTACCCATACTGCAGTTAAAAATGGTTGAAATCACTCATACATTTCACACAAAGGTCTATGCATCAACACACACCCAGTTTACATTAATAGATTACTCTAATATATAGAGTTTCTCAAATCTAACTGATTCTTAGTTTAGAAGGATAACTTGAGAGAATTTCTCAACCATCACCAACTCATAAACCAACATTACAAATACAGCATGTAAGCATTAACTCCAAGTTCCCCTCTTAATGCTTACATTATAAAAATTTATTGAAACCACCCATAGACAACAAAATACACAATCATTCACTCCAAGTTCCCCTCTTAATTCTTATGTTACATAACTTTATTGAAACCACCCATAAACAACAAAATACACAATCATTCTTTAACTGGTTTACAGCTTATCAATATAGGCTCCATCAAGTTGCCTGATAACCCTCGTAAAGGTGTAGTTGGCAAGTTGGATTCCTGAGTTCGACTCCTGAATTCATGAATCAAAGACCTCCCGAAGAAAATAACTAAAAAATGTCCCAATCCGTCACATAACCTCATTAGAAGACCACTCCCACATCATCAACAAATGAGGGATCCTTCCCTAGATCTACAACTACCATACCATCTGGACAACCATCCATGTTGAGCCTTTTCACTGCACTTGATTCCTTCAATTTTCCTTATGACATAATGCCATATCTCTACCCTTTGAAGCCTCTAGTATGGTTAGCACAATCTATGCATAAAATGAATTTCCACACCATCTTCAGAACATGTTCGTTGCCATATCCATGGTCGATGCCTGGGCTTATGGTAGAACCTCGTGTTTGTCTTTACCGTGTTTAATAGCCTCCATTCTTTGCTATACAAACTATATCTTATCAATCCTTGGAAAATATAATTAAGAAAATATGGAGAGAACATGTTAGGATATTCCGACACGTAGTAATAGTTAAGTATAACTTGGTCTAGTATAGAGTTAGGTAAAGTGTGTTTCTTTAGTATGTACATTTCTAACTTACAATCCGACGGTCACGATATGTAGTGATCCGACGGTTCATTCTCTCCTCGGTATTACCGGCACTTGATCTGTGGCTTGACACCCAATTGGTCCATGAATTCTATTTAAAGCGCATGGAGGGTCATTTGTAGGTTAACCCTGCATGAGAGAAGCTTATGTAAATTTTCATTCTTTTATTAATAAATTGCCTGTAGTAGCCACGTTGGCGCAGGCCGTGGACTGTTTCCCTCTCTGAGGGTTTTAACCACGTCAAAATACTGGTGTATTGATCTGTGATCTGTTTGTGAGCGGTGTCCTTTTGGGGTTCTGTCTGAGGAACTTACCCTGTAAATTCTTACAGTTCTTCCACTGCCATTGTCGCATCGGTACAACAGCTCCCTCTACATCCGTGTTGTTACTGGTCCTTTCTCCCAGCACTGCATCCGCACTGCACCTCCTCTCATCAAGCTGCATCGTGTTGCTCACTGTTGCACTACAACCCAGTTACTGAGAAGTAACTGATCTCCCAACTGACCTCCCTATTGGGCTAGAAACACCCACTGATGTTGGAGCTCCCTCTGCCGCTGACAAGTGCTCCCTCTCTCTAACCTCTGCACTGTTGCAACAACTCCTTGCATCTCGCACCATTGCACACCTCTCTGTGCCTTCCTGCACTGGTGCAACACTCCTGTTCCTCTCGCACTGCTGCAGCTTGCTAGCTTTGTGCTGTCTTCGGACTCTTGCACTGTAACCCTCTCTAGCACCCCATTTGCATTCGTCTCTACCCACCCAGCTAATCCTGCCACTCCTCGTTCAAGCTCCCATAGCAAGGTCTAATCTAAGAGCTTAGGTACCTCAAGTATCCTGCCCCTCATCGCCTGTAGTCCTCCTGACTACAGCTTGATGTCTCCCCTCTTCTGCTCAAGTGGCGTGTGTGCACTCATGGCACAATCATCGTCTATCAAAACTTCCTTCTCTGCAAGTGTTGGCGCTACCTTAGTCTCAGAAGACTCTCCCTTACTCTTCTTCCTTGGGCACTGGGTCGCATAATGACCCATCTCCCCACAATGGAAGCACTCGATCTTGGAGAGATCTTTCTTTTTCCGCTTCTCCTGCTTTCCCTCATATGCTAGGGCCACATCCTCCTCCTCCTGCTTGACCTTGATCCCTTCGTTGTTGCTACCTGTCTTCAACTACCGTCTGATCTCTTCCTGTCGAAGTGCTGCCCACATCTCGTACCAAGGTGGGAGAGTCCCTTTGCCTAGGATACTCTTCAAAGCACTAGTCCCACTTGGATTAAGTACCTTCAAAGGCTTCAAAGGGCCCCTATTCTCTCTTCTCTCCTCACAAATTTCTATCAACAATTCTTGGTTCTTATTCAAGTGCTTCATTTGACATATCTAGCTTATAGAGGCTAAAAGGGTGGTTGTCCTAACAGCAGTCATATCAGCTGAGAAAAAGCCAAGTTCCTTTGGTCTTCCCTTAGCTAATTAGTGTAGGAACTTAGTAATTTAATCATAGAAATTCACTTGGTATTTTGGGCTGTCACAACATAACTTTATTTGAGTTTTTCAAACTCATTTTCATCATGTTTTGAACTAATTAGCTTGCTGGTTTTTAGAAGGCCCGCACTTTTACAAGGGGAGGTGCTAGATTTGAAGCACCCGAAAGCAACCTACATTGAAACCTTTGTAAAACCATTTATACACCATCATTGCAACTTCATCCATCCATTTTAGATCCCTTTATTCATAAGGGAATCCATCCTCTTTTATCACTTTATTCACAAGGGACTCATCAAGTATTGTAATTATCTTGGGAGTTAGTAAAGTCTCCTAAGCATCCCCCTATCTAGTGGGGATCTCTTGTGGTTGTGTCTCTTTTGAGGTTTGCTTTTATTGTGGCATTAAAATTAACGTGAGAATAGCTTAATCACATCACATAACTAGAATAGATTTCAGTTTCATTAGATTTCATTTCATTTAGTCAAATAGATTAGTTCAATTTTCATTTCGTTTAGACTAAATTTAATTTCAATTTCTAGAATACATTTCCTTTTATGCTATCCAGAATAAATTTCACTTATGTACTTTCGATTAGTTTCATTTTTGCAAAGTAACAAACCTCCATCGACTTCTATGGCTTGTTCTTGAATTAGACTAAACAGGGAAAACCTCTTCTATATCTTCTTATTGTGAGATTGGGGGAATTGATAAGCTTTGAACTCGTTAAGTCAAGCTAGGGACTTGTTTTCCCTAATGTTGGAACTCCTTGCAAACAGGCCGACTTGTGAAATCAGGGGAGTACTCATTGAAGCGAAGCTTCCTCCCATTGGATCTCCTTGCGGCTTTCCTTAACCCAAAAAGGATAAGGTGGAAAGAGGACACAAACCTTAGATTTAATTTATTGCAATTACACATTTCATGTTGTGCACTCACACACTAAACTAACCTAAGCCCAATTCAAATCTAATTTAACTAAAATCAACCAAGAACATTTCACAATGCTTTCATTTACAGCATTTAGTATGTTAAAGTTTGGCAGCTCAAGGATGAATTTTTCCTAGAAAAAATCATATCTTTCAGCTCTGTTTCAAAGCTTTGTTCCTTTAGGAACATCATCCTTTCTATGGCAACAAGATCATCTATTCATTTTTAATGTCATCAACTCCCTCTTTCCATCATGCTCATTACTATTATCAAGTCATCTTTAATTATGAACACCTTCAACATCTTGAAGATTATGTACCTGCAAATCTTTAATAGCAAGTACAACCAAGTACAAATATACAGAAGCATGAAGTCAACTATATCAAAATCAGGCCATCACAATGGAAGCATCAAAATTATCAAGCTTTAGACATCAAATACCTAAACCTGGTCAAGTTCATATTCAAGAAAGGTTACATCTTTTATATTTTGGACTTTAACAATTTGCTATGGTTTTTGCCATAAACTCTAGATTCCATCGTTGAGACTTAGAGCCTTATATATCAGCAACTAAATCAACTTAGCAATCCAATCATAACACTTTAAATTTTCAATATTATGCCCTATAATTTCATATCAAGCTTTACTAGGGTTTCGTTACAAACCCTATATTTTATCAATGAGAAGATATCAACAATCATGTTAGCATATTAGCATTTCATATCAAGGGTTTCATTATTATTTACTCATAATAATCTTCTACTAGGGTTTTATCTTAAACCCTAGATACAAACGTCAAACCCCAACAAATTTCACCAAACTAAGGTTTCAATTATGTGGAAGCTTATATACCTAGGGTTTCATTCCTAGGATTTTACTTTAACTATTACAAGGGTTTTGCTCATAAACCCTAATTTACCAAACCCTAAGAATCAAGGGTTTTATTATATGATCTAGACATTAGTAACAAACCCTAAAAGACTAGGGTTATGACAAATACCAAAACCATAAACATTAGGATTCCATCATGTGATCTAAATTTTATCAACTGTTAGGCCAACAAACAACTCCATGAATTGAATTGTGTTTTTGCATTAAGATGGAACATGAATATATACATGGCGAGGAAGACCACTGGGTTTCATCTCCCAGTGTCTCTTAGTCTTCAATTCTTTTTATTTTCCTATTTAAATGGATTTATTGAATCACAAAGATTACCTGTCAACATTCCCCCACTTAATCTGAAGGGATGTTGCTGAGTCCAAGCATCATTCTGCATCTTTCAAACTTTTCTCTTCCAAGCCTTTGGTGAAGATGTCTGTGATCTGCTCATTTGTGGAACAAAGGAGTAGGTGGATTGTCTTGGCCTCAACATGATGTCAAATCATATTGTATTTTGTATTGACGTGCTTCGTTCGATCATGGAACTTTGGGTTCTTGACCAACTTTATTGCGAAAGTGTTCTCAATCAAGAGAGGAGTTGAATGCACTTGATTCAACTGCAAATCTTCCAGAATTTTCTTGAGCCACACAATTTCCTTTCTTGCTTCAATTGCTGCCACATATTCTGCCTCAGTTGGGGAATTTGCTAGAACCGATTGTTTGTGTGACCTCCAGGAGACAGCTCCTGATCCAAGACTCATAACATAATCTAAAGTGGATAACCCAGTTTCTTTATCTCCATCTAAGTCTGAATCAAAGTATCTAATCAAGTTGAAGTCGCCCACCAGTGTATACTTAATTCCAAAGTCTTGAGTTCCCTTCAAGTACTTTAGAACTCTTTTTGTAGCAGAACAATGACCCTCACAAAGCTTTTGCATAAACTTGGAGAGGATTCCAACAACAAATGAAATATTTGATTTGGCAGTAGTCAGGTAGTTGAGACTTCCTACGAGTTGTCCATACTTCGTTGCATCCTCAAATTTTTTTCCTTCAGTGGATGTGAGCTTTAATTTTTGTTCCATTGGAATAGTCAAAGGATTGCACTCAGTCATGCCAATCCTATTCAATAGATCTCCAATGCACTTCTTCTGTGAGAGGAATATAAACTTCGAATGTTGAGTTACTTCAAAACCAAGATAGTAGTGAACATAGACCAACATTGTCATTTCAAAACCTTTCCTCACTTCCTTTTTTATGGATGCAATGTAGCTCTCATTGTTCCTTGTCATCAAAAGATCATCTACATACACCACAGAATATACAACTGTTTTGCCAACTTTCTTGAAAAACAAAATTGCATCATCAAGATCATAATGTTTGAAGTTGAGTTTCAGAAGATGCTCAGTTAACTTCTCGTACCAAACTCGAAGTGCCTGCTTGAGGCCATACAAGGATTTTACCATCTTGCATTACTTTGTGTTCTTGACCCTTCACAACAAATCCTTCTAGTTGGGACATGAAAACATTCTCTTTCAGATCTCCATTCAAGAAAGCAGTTTTTACATCAATTTGAAGGACTTTCCAACCATTCTGAGCTACCAAGGCAAAGAGTGCCCGAATTGTAGCCCATTTTGTTGTGGGGGCAAAAGTCTCCTCATAGTCAACCTGTTCCTTTTGTGCAAAACCTTTTGCCACAAGCCTCGCTTTGTACTTGTCAAGTGAGCCATTTGCTTTATACTTGTTCTTGAAGACCCACATGCTGCCTATTGGTTTGGTTCCCAATGGAGGATCAACCAACTTCCTGGTGCCATTCTTTATCAAAGCATCATATTCTTTTTGCGTCGCTTCTTTCCATTCATCATGAGAAGCGGGTTCTTTGAAGGAAGTTGGTTCAAAATCTATAAACAAATTCAATTCACAATCATAAGAAACATCCATATCAACCAGTGAATTAGAATCTTCTACATCTCCTCCATTCTGTCTAGTTGAGCTTCTTGTTCCTGTCTTTCTTGTTAATCAATGTTGTCATTGATGTCAATATGGCATTAGCCGAGAAGGAAAATATTCTTGAGATGCCTAATGAATATAATGAAACCCTAGAATGAGATGATAAGGTTGAAGACAATAGATGTCTAGTTCCAAGTGATGATGTCATAACTCTTGTTTGACAAGAATGTCATCTATCAATATGTCAAGTCACTAATGAAGAAGTCTTAAAAAGTGCCAAGTGCCAAGTATTTAGAAGCCCTTGATGACATATGAAGGACTACATTTGATGATGTCATACTCTTGATGAATGACCACAATTGATGATGGCACTTGATGAGGTCTTGATAACAAGGTTGCAGATCATTTGATGGTTGGAAGATTATTTTGGAGTTCTCTTAATGATGCTACACAATCACAGCACTAGTATATGATAACATTGATAACAATAAAGAAGCCACGTTGTCCCAAACGTTCATCATGTTGTCCCAAACATTTTATGCATAAAATTTAAGGACAGTCACAAAGCAAAATTATTTTGGACACTTTGGAAGCATCCTTTCAAAATGGATCCTAGGCCATCTTGAAGAGGATTTTTTCCTCTTTCTAATGAGCATTTATTTGCCCCAAAACTCCCAATAGTTTGTGAGATATTGACTTTTTAAGCTAAGGAAATTATTCCTAGCAATGAGCTGACCTACACTGAGTCATACAAGCCAGCCTCACTTAAAATAGATGTGTCCCTTCAATTATAAACGAAATCACTATAAATATAAACCTAAATTTGTCCATTCAAGCTCAGATTTTTCGATGGAGACAAGACAAGAGGTAGAGAAGAAGCCACGGCCTAGAAAAGCAAGGAAGACAAGTTTGTGGAATTGTTCGAGTTAAATATTCTCCCGCAGGTTCAAGCTAGGAGTAGAGAAGTCATCATAGCTGTCGTGGTGGAAGTCGTCGTAGTTGCCATGGTCAAAGTTGCCGTAGTTGTCGTGGTCGAAGTTGCCGTAGTTGTTGTGGTCGAAGTTGTCGTAATTGTCGTGGTCGAATTTGTCGTAGTTGTTGTGGTCGTAGTTGTCATAGTTGTTGTGGTCACAGTTGTTGTAGTTGAAGCTGTCGTAGTTGTCGTGGTTGAAATTGTCGTAATTGTTGTGGTCGCAGTTGTCGTAGTTGTCATGGTTGAAGTTGTCGTAGTTGTTGTGGTCAAAATTGTCGCAGCTGCCGTAGTTGTCGTGATTGAAGCTACTATGGTCGAAGTTGTCACAACTGTCGTAGTTGTCATGGTTGAAACTACTGTGGTCGAAGTTGTCGCAGTTGTAGTGATCGAAGCTACTATAGTTGTTGTGACCAAAGTTGTCGTAGTTGCCGTGGTTGAAGTTTCTGTAGTTGTTGTGGTTGAAGTGTTGATTTATTGGGATTGGACAAATAGAGCTTGTTGAAGTCTTCTCTTGAGAACAGAATAGGACAGAGTTGGAGAACTTTCTGAAGCAACATATTGAAGATTTGTGGAGATCATTGAAGACCATGATGCATTGAAGCCATCATGAGATGACCTTGAAGAAGTTTTGTTTGGGTAACATGAAGAGCAGTGGTGACACCTTCATGTGAAGAACAAGGTTGTCATTGATGATGTGACGTGGAGACTAAGTGAAGGCATAGTTGAAGATCGACAGGGCTCGTTGAAGAAGGCAATAGGAGCCATGAAGTATAACCGAACATATCTTGACGAAGTAAAGCTAAGGGTCGGAGCCCAAGAGGTTGGAGCCTCAAAGAGACAAAGTTGGGGCCTTGGAAAATAGGCTTGGAGACCTAGAGGTGGGAGCCTCAATGAGACAAGGTTGGTGCCTTGGAAGATAGACTTGGAGCCCTAGACGATAGGAGTCCTCAAGGGACTAGGTTGTTGCCTATACCAGAGATAGGATTGGAGCCCTAGAGGTTGGTGCCTCAAGGTGACATGGTTGGATCCTTGGGAAGTCCAAGTCGATGCTTAGCAAAATACAAGTTGAAGCCTGGCTAATTAAATATTGGCGTGGTCGTGGTCAAAGTTGAAGTTGTCTTGGTCGAAGTTGTCGTAGTTGTCGTGGTCGAAGTGCTGATTTATTGGGATTGGACAAATAGAGCTTGTTGAAGTCTTCTCTCGAGAACAAAATAGGGCAAAGTTAGAGAACTTTGTGAAGCAACATATTGAAGATTTGTGGAGATCATTGAAGACCATGATGCATTGAAGCCATCATGAGGTGACCTTGAAGAAGTTTTGTTTGGGTAACATGAAGAGCAGTGGTGACACCTTCATGTGAAGAACAAGGTTGTCATTGATGATGTGATGTTGAGACTAAGTGAAGGCGTCGTTGAAGATTGACAGGGCTCGTTGAAGAAGACAATAAGAGCCATGAAGTATAACCAAACATATCTTAACGAAGTAAAGCTAAGGGTTGGAGCCCAAGAGGTTGGAGCCTCAAAGAGACAAGGTTGGAGCCTCAAAGAGACAAGGTTGGTGCCTTGGAAGATAGGCTTGGAGACCTAGAGGTTGGAGCCTCAATGAGACAAGGTTGGTGCCTTGGAAGATAGACTTGGAGCCCTAGACGATAGGAGTCCTCAAGGGACCAGATCGGTGCCTGTACCAGAGATAGGATTGGAGCCCTAGAGGTTGGTGCCTCAAGGTGACAAGGTTGGATCCTTGGGAAGTCCAAGTTGATGCTTGGCAAAATACAAGTTGAAGCCTGGTTGATTAAAGATTGGTGTCTTCATCTAGGGTTGGAGCCCACACAAATAATGTACTTGATTTATTGAGATTATTAAAAGTATTTATTCTTATTGTTCATTTTGTGTTCTAATTATAAGTGATCTAACTGGGTAAAAATAACAATTGAAAAGAAATAATGATTCACCCCCCTCAGTATTTCGAACATTTCCAACATCATTAGGACATACACTTTCAAGTATCTTTGTCAGCCATTTTGGAGGGCCTTTCTGAGATGGCTTAGGTTGCTTAGTTGACTGAGTTGGGGCTAAAACAAGATTTAGTCACTCTATTTTGTCAATCAAATCACTCTTAAGTCTCATCAATGGCTGGAACTTGATGCAGGGGAGAGACTGCTTCAGAAGAAGATTCCACAGATTGATCGAGTATAAGAAGCCCCCCTTCAAGATGTGGAATCTCATTATCAAATTCTTGAAAAGATTTTGCATGTTTGAATCTATCCAAGTGATCAAGTTGTCACTCAACAACATTGTTAGCCTTGGAAGATTCAAGAAAGATCACATCTCTAGAGATTATAAATTTCTTATTGACTTCATCATAGATATGGTATGCTTTGGAGGTATTTGAGTACCCCAAGAAGATACACTTGCGACTCCTAGCACCGAGTTTGTTTCTCTGTTCCTTAGGTATCAAGGCATAACAGGTGGAACCAAAAACCCTAATATGCCTCACCAGAGGAATGTGGCCATACCACATTTCAGAGGGAGTCTTGTTTTTGATAGCATAAGATGGACGCCTATTCTTTATATACATAGCACATGGAACTACATCAGCCCAAAACATCAGTTTAACATTCTTGAAAAACATCATGGAACGTACCATATTTAAGATTGTCATGTTCATTCTTTCAGCTACTCCGTTCTGTTGGGGATTATAAGGCACGATTGTTTGATGTTTGATCACATGTTGGCGAAGATAGTTTCAAATTCATTTGAAGTATATTCTTTTTCATTATCAATGTGAATACAGCCAATATGAGATTGTGCATCATTTTCAGTGCATGCATGAAAGTTCTTGAATGTTTCAAAACCTTCAGATTTGTTCTTCAATAAATAAACCCAGCACATTCTGGTGTAGTCATCAATAAATGTATATATTTATTACCATTTGCAGAAGGAACGGGCATTGGGCCACATAAATCATAATGAATGAGCTCAAGTTTTCTATGTGCTCTGGAATGAGAATCATGAAAAGATTGTTTGTTGTGCTTTCCTAAAATACAAGCATCACATTACTTAAGCTTCCTAGGAATAATAGGCAAACCAGTAACACCATCTTTCTTCAACAAACGAAGGTTGTCATAGTTCAAGTGTCTGAATCTAGCATGCCATAAAAGACTTGATGGAAATGTACCTTGATGATAGTGAGAACTATATGAGAAGTTTTGTGCACGAGCAAAGGTTCCTTGCAACTTCAAAAGTCTTTCTTCTTCTATCCCCGTCATGACAAATGAGTAATCTGATGCTTTTTTGATCTCGACCTTGCCATCAAATATATGAATGGAGTGTCCTTGCTGGCGGATGTGGACCAAAGATAAGAAGTTTCTCCTCAGCTCCAGAAGGTATATAACATCATGTAGAATAAAGTTTGGAAGACCAGGCAATTTGAGCCTAATGGTGCCAAGCCCTGATGGCTTGAGTTTTCACTTATCTGCAAAGTATACTACTCCATCAACATTATCAGTGAATTCTTCAAAGAAATCTCTCCTAAAAATCATGTGGCAAGTTGCTCCTGAATCAAGCAACCAATCATCCTTCCATGAAGCAAGTGAAGCATTGAATAAGTCTTCACTTACTCCAATGTTGCAATCTGCCACAACATATTGAGCAGATTCAGGTGCTTTACCTTCCCCTTGTCAGTTGTTTTACCTTTCCCTTCATTTCTTTCTTGCTCAATTTGGTCCCAAGGCAACTTACAAGTGGAGGCATCATGTCCATCTCTATTGTCCCCCCTGCCTCAAGGCAATGAAGATCAGACTTTTCTCCATGGAACTATTTCCCCCCCTACCTCTAAAATTTCTCCTTCCTCTTCCTCTCCAGCCATCTCTTCCTCTAGAAGAATCTTGTGCATGATTCTTCTCCTTTTGTGCAAGGCATAAAGCTTCTTCAGTAGACTCAGGAGTTGACTTCTTCCCAAAAGCCTTATCTCTCTGAGCAAACTTCTTTTCAAGGGAGTCAAAGGTAATCTCCTTAAGGTTGTCTCTTGCTTGTAGTGACTCAAGATAATGTGATTAGGTGGGATATAGTGCCTTGACATAAGCTATGAGAGGAATATATTTTTCAACAGAGTGACTTTTATATCATGCATAATGGGTCTTACTTCTGATAATACGGCAAGAGGATCATCATTTTTAAATTCAAGACCGAACAACTTAATCATCAATTGAACAACTTCAAGTTCAGAGTGTGAGTCATATAATTCTTTCAACTTTTTTAAGGCCTTAAAAGCATTTGAACATGACGAAATATGTTGACTCACCTCTTCATTTACAGATGTTGTAATCAAGGCATAGGCCTTGTTGTTCTTGTTTTCCCAAACGGCAAGCTCCTTATTTGAAGTGGGCTTTTCAAGTGCATTGTCTCCTACTCCTTCACAAATTCCTTTTGTAAAGTTTTGTAGATGTTCTATGCTAAGAGCAATTTCACTTTTCTCACAGCAATCATACATGTAGTTAAGCAAAATGCAGATAGAACATATAAGCAGATCTTACAGAAGACAAATCAGAAACAGGAAAAATGTGTGT